>JAKSZP010013802.1:0-44213 GCA_022478985.1 Massospora cicadina
GTGATGGCACTTTTGGTGTATTTTACTAAAACGGATGGAAGCATCTGTTTATTGGAGCTTCAAGGCTTGGGCACATTTCTGCAGAACCCAAATTTCCCTTGCACACTTTAAATATGGTTTTGCGACCAACATTCCTTGTTGGTTGACTTTTCTTAAATAAGAATACCCATTTTTTTACGTTTTTACATATGGTTCCTTGGGCTAACTTGGTGGCGGACCTCTTTGAGGAGGTCTCCAACCATGTGAGCCACTACCTTCTATCACAATTTACCAAAATCCCAGGTGCTCCCTTGGGCCGCCCAGGTCCCCTCCAGATCGAAGCACCCAAGACCCCTGACGCCAAGTTACATTTGATTATGGACTCACCTCTGAGGTCCACTCAAACTGTGATATTCCTGTCTTACCTGATACTTTATGTTGCGTTTTACACCCTTGCCTGGGGTGCCTTTGGCACAGGCACCATTTGAGGTGCCTTCCTTCCCATCATTTTAATGGCTAGTTCCCTAGCAATGTGGGTTTGCATCCCACATCACCTTGCTGGGAACGAGAGAGTTACAGACACTCTCTTGACAATGGAATTGGTGATGGAGGTAATTATCACGTGGGTCACAGAAGATCTCAGAAAACGCTGACATGACTGAAATATGATTCTATTGGGAGTGCATGTTGGACAAATTGCACCAAGCTTATGAGTTGTTCATACCCTTTGTGAGTTTCCGCCCATTGAAGAATAAATTAGAATTTATGCTGATCCCTCTTATAGCATCCTTCAGAAATGTCTCAATTAATGTAATGGGACTTCTAACAGTTTTTTCCAGTGGATCTAAGTTTGTAGTAATTGTGATTGACTACTTTACCTAGTGGATGAGGCCTCCTCAATCAAAAGTATAACACAAACTCCACAGCTTGCTCTCTATAATCAAGTTATTAAAAGTCATGGTTGCCCTCAAGTTTAATTTTCATACAATAAGAATCTTATCTTTGGACATGGTAATAAAAATCATTGGGCCTAGTGGGAGTGAAACAGCAGTTCACTACCCTTACACTCCATCCTCAAACGGAAGCGTCAAGTGAGTCAATGGAAGCTTTAGGAGGGTTTTTGAAGAATTTGTTCTTCATTACAAATTAGAATGAAATTAGTTGCTTCACTCAACGTTGTTGGCTTACCAATTGAGCCACCACTGAGTGCTTAGGATGTCCCCTTTAAAAGTCCTTCATGGGCGAGAGGCAGCTTTATTGACCCTCCTGGCACCAATCATCACATCAGACAGGAAGAACCTGCCGCCTGGAAGCTATCAGCAGGAGTTAGCTGACGAACTTATCCAAATCTAATTGAAAGCAAAAACTTTGAAGCGATTATCCCTTAAAGTAAATTTGGAGAGTCAAAGATGAACTTGTCTACCAGAGTTCAGCCAAGAAGAAAGATTTTTTCTATCATCTGTGGGGAACACAGCCAGAGAAGTTACAGGCTATTTGGTCTAGGCCTGCAACTGTTTTGAATAAGAGAGGAGCTGAATACTCCATCTGGGATGATGATACAAACTTTGTGTTTAATAGCGTACATGTCTAACACTTGATGTCGTTACCCTGATCTCATCATGGGAGGGGAAGTGTCATGGATATGGCTGCAAGCAGATCAGCGAATCATTTTGATTGGTGGATTAAGTAGAGTTCACCACAAAACTGGTGGGCGTTCAGGCAATCTACCCTCCATGGATGGAGATGGGTGAGTCCTATTATAGATTTGGGCAAATCAAGAAATTTTTTCCACCATTGTGGTATATCAGGCAAAATAATTTCCTCCCTGACGCTTCTACAGATTTATATAATGAGGATACAACGTCACCCAAGATCAATATATAAATAAATCATTTTTATAACTTTGGGGGCCAAAATAATTTAAATTTCTGCTAATGATGAACTAATAACTCAACCAAATTATCCCAACGTGAATGATCAAGGCACTATAATGAATGTTAATAAATCTGTAAAACAACCAATTTTCATAGTCGCTTGTAACACAATGTGAGGCACATCATGGAGCGCCATCACTTGAACTTGAAGTCAACAAGCATATTTCCAAAATTTGTAGTAAAGTAATATCTGAAGAAGATACAACCACTCAAACCCAGAAGTGGGGACAGATGAAAGGGCCTACAGACATCCAAGTTCAGGGGCAATCACTGCTAGAAGGAGATCATTGATATAATAATTAGCTCAAATGGAAGAAGCCATGAAAATAGAAGTTAAATGCCATCTAATTAGGAATCCTATAAATTCCCATATCAATACCCAAATTCCAGCTTAAATGCATAACATTCATTCATTTAATATATTGATTTTTCGCTAGATATATATAAAACACTTTACTTTCTACAATAAATAAAATCTTTCCAAAGAATCTCAGTTTTATCCTTTTTTCACTTATAGTTTAAGTGAGCTAATCGCCAATAGCTAGTCTGGGATAAGCTATTGAGAAGTGTAAAAATTTACTCTGGTGGTTGTTATTGGCAAGCAACCTAGAAACTTTTTTACTGCACAGGTTTAGTTTCCTTGTGCACTTCATCAAATTGTATAGTAGAATGGAGTATTAATTGATAATAGTATGGAGACTATTATCCATAGTTGAGTATAAATTATATTTTGGCCCAACGCTCAGACAGTATTCCTGATTAAATACTCATGATGTCATATTTATAGGGATTTGTTCCCTTGCTCTTGTCCACCCAATCTTTGCTGAGATACCTTGGTGACAGTCTCTTCAGTCCAACACACATTTGGCAGCTATCCCTGATTGTGGCTCCTTATTCTCTAGATCCCTGCTTGGATCTTTACTCTTCTCTCTGAGAGTCTTCCAATTATTGCCCTCAGCAATAATATCCTTGAGAAAGAACAGCACAATGGAAGCTGATGTTAGTTTAACTATATACAGATTGGATAACTTAGAACTAAATAACTCTTATTATCTAACTCTAACTATTACTGTTTTTTATTATAGTGAATCCTAGGGAATATATATAGTGTGAATTCAGCTGTCTAACCCTCAGTTGACACCTCTTTGATGAAACGGCAGCCATTGCCATTAAATCAGCCATCCTCATCTTGGCAGCGATGGTCTTCCCCATCCTGGCTAGGATTCCATCATTGGACATCCTCAAGACCTAAATGGAAAGAGTCAGAAAACGTGTCCCTAACGTTTTCCTCTCAATACAAGCGAACCAACCATATTTGGCTAGCGACCTGCTTAGGTAATGGGACTTATTACCCATTAAGGCAGGTCACTCTTTAACCAATCGATTTTCTAGTTGCAGGCGGCATCACTTGCCTTGCAACTTGCTATTCATTCCCAATCAGTCAGTGATGAAACTAACTGATCCCAATTGGTACACCTGATAGTTAATCACTGTCAGATGCCCCTATCTTATCGGCAACTCCACCCAATGAGATCTTAAGTATTTGTCTGGATTGATCCTCAATGGATATGACCAGGCGAATATCCCAAAATCCCCCAAACTTAGTTACTCTGAAACTCGTTCCAACTGATTTCTGATTCACTTCGCCTTAGGGAATTTTCCCCTAGAAATACCAGGTAATCTAGAAGGCTGGGAATATGGGCAAAAATCCCAACAAGAAGAAATAGTTTAGTCTTAGATCTACTCTATTTGAGCAAGGACACTCTATATCACAGATATCTTGGAGCTAAGCTGCCATGGGAGAGGTTGGATTGTCTTACATTGAGTCCCAAGGGCCAAAGTACAACAAACATGACGTAGAGTGTAATAAATAGATTCGCCAAGGGTGCAAACAGTATAACAATGTGATTGATTTTAAAATAGGTAGCATCAGAGGAGAATTTGCCCTGTGGGAATGATTGTGATCTAAGTGAAGGTTGTCTAGAGCTTAATCTACATGGAGTAAATCCCCTGTCTAGTGAGTCAGCTTCACATGTTAAGTGAGCTGAGGTCAGCAAGCTGACTGATATCAAAACCTTTTATCCCTCATATTGACTAAAGATACTGATAGCTGACAATGATGGCTGAACTCCACCTAATGCCATCATAGACAGTTAAATTGTTAGATTTTATGCGATATATGTTCTTCTTCTGAGCACCATCTCATTACTTAGGTACTACCAAACTAATGATCAACTAATCTCAATAAAGAAAACAGTATCTAAAGAGCCAAAAAGAGCTACACGATATACCAGAACAGAAAATAAATCTAGTACTTTAACCATAATTCTTACAATATAATTTAGATAAGTAAACCATGAAGAACCAGTAGAATCAAGGACTTTTATTTTGCAACTTTGAAGTAAAAATGTTTAATCATACTTGCTATCTGATATGCACCTTAAAACTATTAACTATTTTTATGTCCTATTATTTAAACTCTTATTTCCCCAATTTTCTATATAGAAAAAAACTCATTCCTAATAAACAAACTTTTTTGTATCTTTAAGGCTTTCCAGTGCCTTCTTCCCTCTTTTTTATAATATTGCTCATGTTCCCAAATTGCCAAAAAGTTCATATGTTAAGAGATTAGGCTTTTTTGTTAGGAACTTTTTAAGCTACAGCGCCAAAATGGCAGATTTTACTCCAGGTATGTTTTCTCATACTGCTACCTTTTTTTCTAAATTTCCCTCATTCCCCTATTCCCAAATTCCAATCTCTTTTGTTTTTATAGCTCATGGTAAGATCAATTGAATTTACTGTAATTCTTAACTTGCCATCCACAGATTTTGGCTCTTTCTTTTAGTATTTATCCATATCACTTTTCCAAGTCACTTTTTTCTTGTTTCAATCAAACTCCAATCTTCTAAGGGTGGAGCGCATCTCAACAAAAAAATGAGAAGGTCTAGAGGCTAAATTAGGGTGCAGCTATTCATGGCGTTCCTCATCACCTCTTTCAACACCAATTTTTAAGACAATTTCATGATTTGAACTTTTTTCTGTCAAACATGAAAGCATTAACTTGTAACCTGAGAAGAGGATGCAGCACTTAAAGACAGCTTTGCTAACCCTCAAAGTTCATTACTTTAATAAGACCAGTGTCTCACTTGTGAGGGTACTGTTCTATTTTGTTCCTTTATTCCCCTATTATTTAAATAAAGTTTAAAGTTCTGGATAATTTAGGTCTCAATCTTATTAAAATCATTTTGAGTATCATGGCACTTGTGAGAATTTTATATGACCACATTATCCAGCTTGGGATTAATTAGGCTTCAATATATTAAATTAATGGTTCACATATTTTAATTTAGCTTATTAACTGAACTTTGGATGAAAATTTAATTATGTCATCTAGTTGGCAATAATAACTGACCAAATGGTTGTTTGTAATTATCAGAAGATCATGTCTGATGATAATTATGGTTACAATATTGTAAGAGATTGTTGCTGACAACGTGGAGATGAGTAAGTCAGCTTGAAATGGGCAATTACTCATAAGAAATCATCAGGTTTGGTAGCTGACATGTGGGCTGATACAAATGGCAATTTAAATACGCTATTCCTCATGAATATTAGCTGAAATCTTTCCTGAAATTGAACCAATATCTCTTTTTCATTGTCTAGGCATGCTGAGACCATTGTAGTTACCACAATTTACCCCTAACACATGGCCTTCTTATACTTCAACCTATAAATATTTCTCATTTTAATAATTGAAAAACATTATACCTATATTTTATATTTATTATAAATTGTATTTTATCTGCTTCTTGTGAAAAGAGTCCTTGTCTAAGTGTTAACGCCAGAGTGAGGCCAAAGTCACTTGAATTCTTATATATTGCCAGAGTGAGGGCAAAGTCAATCATATTATTATCCGCCAGAGTAGAGCCAAATTTACATATTTATCCAAACTTGACTAATCTAATTGTCTTCATATAATTAGAAAGTTTGTATTTATTCCCAGTCAGTACTTAAATGAGCCTGTGCACCAATGAAAACCCCATGGTTTTTACAGCACTCATCACAGTTAGCATTCCCCTGCTAAAGGTAGCTGACCCCTCTTCAGATGAGAGTGTTTGAGCCATAATTCTTCTTATTGCTTGGTGCCTCAGGTGGTTCCACAGAAACTGAAAGGTGATACCTAAAGCAAAACCTAGGTTTTCCATAGCCTTACAGTATCTTACAATATCTGTTTTTTGTCTTTCTTTAGTGCTAGTAGTGCAAAGATAGAAAGTGTTTAACAAAATTTAGTTGTCAAGTAGAGGTTGATAAGAGTACCAGTAAGATTAAGATAAGTCACCATCTAGCATTATTATAAGATTTTGCCAAGGTTACGCTTGAACATAGATAGGAATCCTGTCACAATGAAAATGTGAACCAATCAATGGCTTTACAATGCATCTTGTTAAAGTAAATGGATTATTGCTGGTGGTCCACACCTACCAATAAACATCATATGAGAAAAAAACCACTCACAATAATTAGCTTTGATTTTTTCCTGGACAAGTTTGGTGATGGTCATCTGAGCCTTACTTTTTTATAATTCTACTGATAGCCAATTGTTGTATTTAATAATTATTGTAAAAAAAGGACAACAGTGTTTTTATTGGGTCAGATATAGCAGCTTTATTTTGGGAATGAGTTGTTTTTACCTGAAAGATCCAAGTGAGATCATGATCATATTGCAACGTTGGAGATAATGAGATATTTTTTGGTTTTATCAAGGGGACTGGCTTTAAATTATGTCCCTTAATAATTTCACTGTGATGAAGTGCAAAAGCTTTAATTTAGGGCATTCAGCAGTCACACCTAAAAAAGCTTTCTTGTCTAGAGCTCAGTCTCATAATCAATTTTGTCTTCTGATAAGGTTTTGGATTATTTTAAAAGTAAAACATGAGGATGCATCATTTAGAACTTAGATTATTACTACTGGCTTGGAAGTCGATGTGAGAACCATTTTGGCCACTGGCCTGCTGGGTTTAATGCTTAATTAGAAACTTCATACTTTCAAATAGTTCCAAAGGCTGGGAAGCAGAGGGTGAGGTGAATGCTTTATATTTAGAATCACAGTATTCTTTAGAAAAGTGTTAAGATAGATGGAGGACTCAAGCTTAGATTATTGTTAATTATGGGTCAGCAATTTGATCCTCCCTGACTGTTAGATTAATGATTGATTTGCACTTGACTTTTAATCTAGAATCTTTTGCTTTACAGTTGTTGCTGCGTCAACAGGTAATCCTAAACTTTGATCAGGAGAATTTGGTCAAGTGGATCTGAGAAGCTTATCAAGATAGCATAGGGAAAGTAATTTAGTTGTATCACATTACCAATGTGTTTCAAATCGCCTATATTTTTAATAAAGATTGGCTGTATTACATACCTGTTTTAAAAAATTACTCTTGATTCATATGGCTTGTTCAGTTATTTAACCTTATAGACCAAAAGGGACATCATGATTGGGATATTGGGATGGCGTTCTGATATCAGCTCACAAAAACATCTTTATTTGGTCAAAATAAAGCAGGGTTTTAGACTTAGGCATTAAAAGGAAACCTAATTTGTTAGAAAAAGCATATTAGTTAATATTTTGGTAATTAAGAAGATTGTTGAAGCAATGGGGTTTATTTATGGAAATTTGCCTCAGCTGGTCCAAATACTCATCATAACAGCAGATGGTTTAATGGAAAAATCAGTTTAGATATGGGACCTTTAGTTCAGTTAGTTCAAGTAATTATCAGATTCTTGTGAGCTTTGTTAAAAATGATTTAGTCACAGTGACACTCAACTTGGTTACCCAATTTGACTTTCATAATCTCAGCTGATATCATTGAAAGTGAGCTATTCAGTCTCAGGTTTATTATCAATGTTACACTTATCAGGTGTACCAGCAATGGTAGACAACTTTTTATCTCACTCAGATGAGCCCTTATCTTGGCTTATCTATTTTAAGCCATGGGAGTAGCATAAATCTTTTGTAGTTTGTTGAAATATGCCAAATTATTATATTAGTGACAATAAATAATCTTAAAAATGGCTTTACAAAGGCATTATCAATTTCCTCATCATGTATTTCTTCCAGTAGCTTATTTCAGTGGTCAGCACAATGCTGGATTGTTCTCAAGGGGTTCAAGGCTAGTATAAACAACTTTGGCCATTAGTTTTTTAGTATTTTTTGTGAAATAACTTAAAGGTAGCCACAATAGCCTCATTGGAAATTATCTCAATCATTTGCTCAAGTAACTAGTAAGTAAATGCCCATATGGCAGAACTTTCCCAATTTGATAAAGATCTGCCACATCATAGGTGAGCTTGACCAGTTTTCAGGTCATTCAGACTAAAAGCTCCTGGATTTTCTGGGACTGATCAATTCATAATATAATAGAGACCATACTCTTACTTAGAAATGATATTTCTAGATTTCTGAAGTTCCCCGATTGGTTACACATAATCTGTCATCATGTTTTGGAGACTAATTTATGGAATTATAAGTCTTTGTTAAAATATGCCTTCCTTGGGTAGCCTTGGAAATACCTGCCAGGAAGCATCAAATGTTATATTTCTATGATCTGATGTTAGAGTTGGTCCTTAAAGCCTACAATATTGTTGGTCTTAGTAGCAATCAGCAACCTTCTTAGCCAATAATGCTGGATAAGAATAAATTGGCCATTTGGCAATGGTAAGGTTAGTCAATTTTGATAATTTATAATTGAAATACTCTTTATTATTTGGAGGCTCCAAGTGAACTTATTAACAATAAACAAATTATAAAGTGTGAAAAAGTTAGATATCAGATATATTAAGGATACTACTTAAAGTACTAATAAAAAATAATGTAATAAATTATGAACACAATTCATTTTGGTTCTGGGAGTGGATTATAATTTACTATCCCAGTCTAGATTGGGATCAGTATTAATGTGCTTGCATTAATCCACATTGTGGAATTTTATATGCACCAGTATAGTGGATCTAGTATCTGGTATTGGTAAACCAACCAATAGTGTTGTACATTAGATGGCACAAGGTTAGTAACTGGGAGATATAAATATCTAATAGAGCCTTGTTTTTACATTAAGAAAATAAACTAGATGAAGTGATGCTTTAACTTACCAGTTCATAGAAAGTTAAAGAGGCAACTCTTTCCTAATTAGTCATTTATTTTGTTCATTTGCATCTCTCCCATAACTAATAGATATCACTTGTTGCTTTGCAAAACTGGAATTAGTGATGTTTTCAGGAAAAAACTCAACAATGCTCCAATTGAGGAATTTACATAGATATTGATTTATGTTTATGTTAATTTCTTCAATATAGAAAACCAAGGTTGTGGCTTCACTCAGGTAAAGAGAGAAGCCTAACAAGAAAAAAGTAGGTACTCTTTACTATTATAGTTTTTGGATGCTTATGTTGTAGTAAAAGGTTTTAAACTTCCTCAGTTTGGCAAAAGCTGCACCTGATGGCTTAATTTATTTCAACTAAGGCATTTTCCTTTAAATGACATTTTTCTTAGTGTTATGATTCCCCTTTAATATAGGCAGGTTACAAGGCAATGTTCCCTTGCTTATTTCTCTTTCAGTCAGATATATTGTGATTTTTCCCGCTACACAATCTCTTGTTTTTTGAATATATATTTTAATTGCTCCTCACTTGCATTATTTTCTGCAACAACTCACTAGAGGACACTGGCATCATATGATGCACAAAGGTCTTTTATGGAGTAGCAACTTGTTTAAATTAAGAATCAGTCTTTCAAGTTGTTTACGCTTAACACTTGCTTGAATTTAAAAATCTTATTGCAGAAAGCTTTTATCTCTCAACTAGTAACTGACTTTTATATTTTATTATGACTTTTGTATATTTTAGCCATGGTGAAACAAGAGCAAAATGTTATTGCCAAAGTATAATTATTCTATTATAATAATAGTGATCTCCACATATTGACTTCATAGAATCAATTTTTATCATTCCTTTTTGTTAGATAGTCACAAAATTTATTTTTTATAAAATAAATGCATAAATTTGTCTTCTAATTTATAATCTACTACAACATAAATTAATATTGTAAGAATATCATGTTACTTGGAGTTGGTTACCTGCGGCATTTAAGCTTGGTTCAATACAAATAGAGTAATAGACAATCTAGTATGTTCCTTAAGTAGCGTGGAGTGATCTTCTTTGGATTAACTTTTAATTATGGCATAATAATTAAGTTAACAAAGTTTATGTAACTAATATTATTATGAATATTAAAGAAGGGCTTTAACGGAACTCCTAAGCTGTTTTTATGGTCAAGTTAATAGTTGGAGCTAGCATAGTGATAGTCTGTGGCCAAAATATAAAAGTTTACTAATTTTAATAATTATCCGTCTAGATAAATCCAAACAAGTTCATTTTATATGTATATCCATCATTGATTTCTGTGACAGGTGCACCATAAAGAATTTACTACCTCAATAATTCTTTATAGTATAATCAAAAGACATAGATTACTAGGTAATCATCATAAGCTAAGGCATGAAAAATTTACTTTGGGAGGAGATATGTCTTGTTTTGAATTAACTGAGTATATCACTTAAGATAAAGTGGGCATAGAATTCTGGTTGGGTGGAGATAGTTTAACCTTTACCAAAGGATTTATAGTTTACACTAAATTAGAGTACTTATAAAATCTAAGCGCCAAAAAATTATAAATTATTAATAAGACAAGATTGACTTAAAATATTAGCTATATTGAGACTGTTCTTAGCAATTTTGATATTTATTTTTCATTTCTTTATATCTATATTTATATGAGGCTATCTGTAAAATTATAGGAGCTTCATATTCTATTCACATAAAGATAATAGCAATTTGTGTGTTACAATACACATCAAGAAATAGTGGCATGAGAATTCTAACAATATTGGTCAACTCAAAATACTAATTAGTTATTAGAAAAAAGAATGTATAGTGATAGATTGAAGTTTAAGCTGAAAAACTAAATCATATGATTATCAGTTCTGATACATAATTCTAACTATCTTAACAAAATTCCATTTAGTTAAATAATTTTTAATATTCTATATCTAACTATTATAACCAATTTAAAGGCACAAAGAATTTTGGTAACTTGTGATCTTATCACTTTCAATCGCATGCTATTATTAGTAATCCTTGAGAGTTCATTGTATATTATTATAACAGTTTAGTTGTATACCTGCTTTCCATCAAATTTTGTATTGCATATGAAATAGATAGCTATTTATTTATCATTTATTAAATTTTAATCAAGTTTGATTGCAGCATAATATGTCACATGGACTTGGCAGGCCACAGATGCTTTTAACTGTGGCTAGATTAACTATTTATATATCAATATAATGATACCAACCATCATATTTAACTTCTTTATCTTAATCCGAACCACAATGCTCTCATATAAAGAGGTAACAATTCTTTTAATCTAAACTGTCCTTTGTACTATAAACCAATACTAATTTTTGACACCTTTTTAAAGCAGTACTCTAAATTATCTCATTACAATTGCTGATATTTTAGTTGTTATAGGATATGTCTAGTACTAGGGCAGGAGATCAATCTCTACAAATATACACATCAGACGGATGTTATATCTTAGCTTACTTTCTTACTATATGCAACTAGATGTTTTGTAGATTATGTAACTCTGAAAGTTTACTATTTAATAACATTATCTATTGAAGTTTTAAAAACATTATAGTGTACTGATATATGGCTCTGACTATTTGTAACTATAAGTGATAACTCATTTTTAAAAGAATAAACTTTTAGCTTAGAATTATATAGATTTTTTGTTGCCTAATTTTACCAGATATATAAGACTCAAGGCTCATTATCAATAGTACTACACTCTAAGATTTAACCTTATAAGCACAAATCTTATAATTAACATACTTAAGATAGTGCATAGAAAAGCTATTGCAAGATAACAGCTAAATAAACCAGATTTAGAGTATATATTGCAATATGAGGATTAATTTAAAAAGCTGAATGTACAATTGATGCTTAAGAACCATGAAGTGTTTAGATATAGTTTTTATCAGATTATAAGCATCCATATTTAAAAACTTAAATAGATAGTGAAGATTTTGAAATTAATTTTTTATGTTAAATTTTGTTCTATTAAAATTATAGTATGCTAATATAACTATATATTAAAATGTTAGTATATTATTTAAGAGAGACTTAGCCCTTACGCATTCTTAACATAGTATATCCATGATTTATAATTTTTCTATTACAGCTGACAGAAGGCCCTGATGTATAAAATAAATTACAAGGAACTTAGCAACTGGTTAATTTTGTTTTTAGTATTAGTACATTCTATTCATAAATTCAATGTTAATTCAAAACAGTTACATCAACATCAGTTCATACACAAAATAAATAAAATACTTATTTATTTGTATAAAAACAAAGTTTTAATTGAGAAAAGATAGAGCAAATATTCTAAAACTAACAACCTTAAAGCTATTAAGATCAGACAGTAGACAAAAAACTTTGTCGATATATATAATATTATTAGTGCTTGATATATATAACTTTGTTGCAGCTAATTAAGCTAAGATATAGATGCGTTATGCTAGTTGAATTACTTTCTTCTGCTTTCTATCTCTATTGTTACTTGTAAAGTTTCTGCTATCATGGTTCTGATCAGGCTGGTATTTTGCATGTCACGGAATGATATTCGATCTATATATATTTCTAGCCTAATATCTATATGGAAACAGGCGTACAATCTAGTCAAACAAATGGGGGCTTAAAACATTATAAGTGTATAACTAATTAGACCTTCATGAATCCCTTAGCTACCCCATATGGGTAAATCAAAAGTAGTTGACTTTATACTTCACTTTATGCGCTGACAACTTGAAATCCTCCTGGAGCTAGTTGACAAGTTTTATAACGCACCATTGAAAACCTAACACCATGGTTACAGCCTTCAAGGTGAAAAGTAGTCATACATGCGATAGATTGCTGCAGATTAGTAGCCTCAATAGAACCTTGGTTAAAGTTTTTGTTTTATAATTGATTTTTGCAAATACAATAAAATATTGGCGTTAACAAGTCTAATATATCAAATTAAGAGCTTTAAAGTTTCGCTTACTTTTGAACGTTAAACCACTTGACGACTTTCTGAAGAAGACAATCGAAAAAAGAGCCTCACTAGATATTGAACAGTTATTGATCATTTAGTTTCAATAGAACAGAATGTAATTTTGGTTTAGTCATTGCCGTAGTTTGGTTGTAAGGCTTATTGTGGAAATAGCTATGAGTTAATATAAGTCTGTTTACCCAAATAAACCATTTAGGCTAGCACAATCGGCACTGATTCACATTCAAAAACGCAGAAAACATAAATTTGACTTTTAAATCTTAGGAAACTCGGCAGTGATGGTTGCCAAGGCTTCGCCCTGTTTGTTAAGCAAATAGGCTTTAACCGTAACCTTAAGCGGAGAGACCTGAGGCTCCTCCGCTCGAATGATAACCGCCTGATTTGAGAATGGTTGGGGCGATGTAATTCAGATCAGATGTGGCGGGGGTGGAATGGCCCACGTTGGCAACCTCACGGCAAGCTTCTTGAAGGATGGTCGCAATGAGACCCCCGTGAATGATGTTGTTGTGGCCACATAGGTTGGAACCCAGATATATGAATTTGGTGAGATTACGGGTTAATTCAGCCTCGATGAGACCACGCCCGCGTAGAGTTTCTTTGGTGAGGTGACGTTGGGAGAGATGGAGATAGGCAATGGGTCAATAACTCCCGCCACGCTAAAGCGAGGTTTTCGGATCTGCACTCGCTCCGATCCTCATTTGCAGGGATTAGCTCGGATTCCCTAATTTTTGCCAACGCAATCTTATCGCCAAAACGAGCCATATCCTTAGCTAGAAGAGCCGAGGTCACCACCAGAAACCCCTTTCCTAAAAGTGAGAGGGTGATGGGGCGACGTTGCATTTGCGCACTAGTATGTTGCCCTCTAGTAGTTAAGCGCTTATTGAAAAGGCCGTAAGGGTTCATTAATTTAAATAACTGGCCGAACCTCATCTAAACAATATTTGAGCATAAAGGTTAAAATAAAAATATTTCGCAGGTTGCGATGGAGTTAAGCCAGCTAGAATTGGTTCGTTTAACCGTTGTAAGAAAATATTGGTCTGCCAGAAGCTAAGCACACTTTTTGCATTTATATCCATAAAGGTTAAAGACTTTGATGTTTAAGGTAACAAAACCGTATAAGGTAATCAAAAAGTTAATCCTTTTAACCTTACGGTACCAGTCGTGCGCAACCTTTTCACCCCAATCAAAAAGCTACCCTTGTTTAATGGGGCTTGTTATAAAAACAAAATTAAGTACTGGTATTAATGCAAAATAGCTGACCATCCGAATTTGGCCAATTCATGGGTATATGGTGTTTGACAATCATAAATAATAAAATTCAAGATGCTTCGGTTTGACATGCTACTAAGTTCTAAGCGCGGCTTCGCATTTGACTTCTATAACCTTGCTCCTCTATCGCCTACGCTAAACATTAAAGCTCAATCAAGCTTTTGTTAGAACCTATTCAAATTTGGCCCAACTTTATTTATAAAATATATATGCCCTTTTAAAAACTTAATAGCAACAGTTTACTCTTAAATCAATAACTTTGGTGGTTGCTTTTAAGGCACAACTTCACCACATTTTTCAGTTTATCTCCGCTTTTAAACTCTAGCCATAACTCAGGGATTTAAGAAATACACACAGGTTTTTAAACCATAAAGATATCTCGATAGCTCTACGTTTTAAATTAGTTGCGACTGATAGCTCTAAGCCTTTCACCAATTGACCCACCAACGATAAGCGCAATAGGTAGTTACGTGTAAAACTTGATCAATTAACTTAGCCAATTCCACGCGTAAAACCCAAATATGAACAAAAGTGTCACTTAAAAGATTAAAATGAGATGAAAGTATTTCCATATTAAATGAAATATAGGTGCTAAAACAAGCTTGCCTCGGAACTTAAGCAATTTTGAAGTAGAAGCTAACTGCAGTTTTTGTTAAACCACAATATAAGGTCACGACTTTCGATGCCAGCGCTTTGTTTGGTGAAATATCCACTTTTTATTTAAATGGAAAATTGGAACATAAAACGATTTCTTTGGATATTGATAACTAAAAAACTGGTCTACACTCAAAATCTTTCCGAGTCAGTTAATTCTTATTCATTTTGATGTGAAACAAACGAATATGATGTTTGAAACATTTAGTTGGCTCTCATTCTCTTATAAAGCATTTCATCTATGAATTTTTGACAGAGGAAAATATTATAAAGTTATAATTTTTATTTTATTACAGATACAGGTTGGCAACACCGAGTAAACTAAAATTTTTCCTAAGAAGCCAAGTTGTTTATATAAACATCATTTGTTGTGCGAAGGGAACCTATCGGCTCTTATTTCTTAATAAATTGCTGTATTTGAAGTTCTAAGAACATTCATTCAGAGATAAATATGAGATATACATAACAAGCACAACCATTTATTTATTTCATGGGTAATAATGATAGATTTATAAACTGCCTTTTATTAACCTGATCTGTTATTTGGTTTATATTTCATATTAATTGGATTTGAATACACCTCATGAATATGTTAATAGCGCGAGTAATCCTTGTGTTCTGTGAATTGACTTTTTAAATTTTATTCGAGGTGGGCCGACCTGGGGACGATACCGCACCGATTAAGGGGAAATCGAATGAATGGGAAAGGAGGATAAAATCCGGAAAACCTCCATGCGCGGCGTATGATAGGCCAGGAACTCCATGGACCGCCCTTGCTATTCGCTATCTCGGTTCGGGGCATTGGTGCGCAACGCCAACATAGTCATAATTGTCCCCTATCCAAAGTTCCTGTACCGGAATCAAACTCGGGGAGGCAGCGGTAGAGGTCCCTATCTACCACTGGGGTATCCTTCCCTTCTGTGAATTGACTTTTGCATCTCAAAACATAAATCAACTCCATAAATAAAAGCAGCATATTACCATTACAGTGGCTGTAAAATAGATGAAACGCTTGGGCACCACAAATTTTATGTAATAAATGTGAGGGAAAGAGAAAGCAGCTTAAGAAGCCTTCAAGGCTGTTGTCCATAATTTTTGGAAAAATTAAAGGGCCGAAATTATAATATAGCTGTTAATGAACTTATGAGGTAATACCAAGAGTTGGCGTTATAATTCGGCGGAATCCGGAGGATTCGTTATAAGAGTTTTGCACAGGGTTTAGCCCACTGAGCAATAGAACCCACGATATGACAATCGTGGTTCTTTGTAACAACAAAATAAAACGTTAATATAACTATGGGGCACTTTCCCCCACTATAATACTTTATTTAAATATAACAAACTCCTCGGATCCTCTCTTCTTACTCTCCTTTTCTCTATTAACCAACAACCCTTCTTAATCACCCATCACACTCATATACAGCAGCTTCAGACAATACCACACTCATTGCTTGGACTGTTTGGTTCCACCTATTCTCCTCATTTCAACTAGTTTTCTTTTAATTCCCTATCACCTAATTTGTAGGCAATTTAATTCATATTCGTTGAATGTTGACATTGCCTGATTGCCTTATTCAAGGCAATTTCCCATTAACCCAGTATCACCTCAATTCGCGTCTTAAAGTGCTATTACCGGTTCGATTCCAACGGATTCCATATATTTCTCCATGATGACTTCTGGCTTATCATCCAGTCATATCGGAATCACGATATTATCCCCTCCTTGACTGGATGATAAGGTTCCTATTGCTTGTATAGTCAGAGGAACTTCACGTGTACCTGGTTAATAATTCAACCCCCACAGATTCCTTAATAGTGTAGGCATCAACCCTGGTTTTCTCAATGATCTCGAATGGCCCACCCCATATGCTAGCAAGTTTGTTCCTTCTTCTGAACCCATGTTGGTCATGAAATAGGACCAATTCCCCTACCCCAAACTGTGGAAGGCTGCAGCGTCTACATTGGTCAGCCACATGATCCTGAACCTTCTTGGCAAGACTAGTAGAATATGCCTCAGTTTGGAGCTTGATCAGTGTATTCATTAAGGAAGACAAATAGCAGTGGGGTTCAACTCTGCTGGTATCCTCAATACAGGAGTAAAGCAATACAGGCAGTGATGGATGTTATCTATAAAGAAATTGAAATGGACTCTTACCAGTTGCTGAGTGGTAGCTGATATTGTATGCAAATACAGTGGTAGATAAAGGGGTGCTCCAATCTGACAGCTGCTCATTTACAAGCTTGTGTAGAATATTTACCAAGGTCCCATTGACCCATTCCACCATACTGTTAGATTCAGGGTAGTAGGGGGTAGTTAAAATCCTACAGATTGCCATGAGCTCATTCAACTTGGCTAATATATGAGATATGAAATTGGTTCTATCATCTGTTAGGATAAATTGTGGGCAACTATGGCGCTGTATGACACACTCCAGGATGAACTTGGCAGTAGTGACAGCCCCTAAATCCTTGATAGCCCTTGCTTACACCCATCTTTTCAAATGGTCAATGGCTACTATTATATATTTAGAGTGGTTTGCACCAGTTGGCAGTGGCCCCACCACATCTATCAAAACTGTATACCATGCAAACTGAGGCTTAACTAGCTGGTAGGTGGTCTTCTGGTGGTATAGTTTCTCCACTTGGCACTGATAGCAACAACCAACCATCTCAAGCATATTGTAGTGCATACTCTCCCAATAGTAGCAGGGTCACAAGAACTCCAGCATCTTTTTTAACCCTTCATGACCTACCACTTTATAGGTATCCATTATTATTGTAGCTTGGGCAGAGGGTTTTGAGAAACTCAGCATTTTTTTAGTACTAGATGGTTGAGAAACTCAGCATTGATACCCCAATCCACTTATATAATTCCCCATTGCACAATAAGGTGTCCTGCCTAAGCCTATCTAACACTTTGATCACAGGTGGCAGCTCATCATGATATTTTCCCGCAATCATTTTTTTGTAGATGATATCCACCACATCTGCTGTAATGGTGACTGTGGGTAATCAGGAAAGACAATCCATATTTTGATGCTTTGCCCCTGGACAATGTATAATCTCAAAATTATATACTTGGAGCTTCAAAGACTATCACGCGAGCCACTCTTCAGGTTCCCACAGATTCTGTAGCCAGCATAAAAAGGCATGATCTGTTACTACTTTGAATTTTACCCCATGGAGGTAGACCCAGAATTGTTTATATGCATAGATTTTTTAGTACTAGATGGTCCCAAGTTTATATGCATAGATTACTGCTAAATATTCCCGCTCAGTCATGGTGTAGTTCTGTTCAGGGCCAGTTAAACTGCAGCTGCAATAGGCAATGGGGTGCTCCACACCATCATCATCTTTTGGGACAACACAGCCCCTACAGCGGAAAGCAAGGCATCCATTTGCACAATAAGCTCTTTTTCAAAATTAGGATATTGCAAAACAGGCATGCTAGCCAATACAGTTCATAATACATCAAAAGCAGTTTAGCATTGGTCCGTCCAGGTAAAGGTAGCATACTTCTTAAGTAGCTCAAAGAGTGGAGCCCCAATACAGCTAAAGTTGGGAATGAACCGCCAGTAGTAACTGACCATCCCCAAGAACACCTGGATATCCCGCTTATTAATTGGCCAAGTCATCTGGTGGATGGCTTCCACCCTAGCTGGCTGTGGACTTAGCCCTTTGGAGTCTACCTTAAAGCTGAGGTATTCCAACTGTTCCTTGAAAAAGTGACACTTTTGGGGCTTAATCTTGATATTAGCTTCAGCTAGGCAGTGGAATACTTGTTCCAGGTGTCCAAGATGCTCTGTGAATGTTCACAAAAATACATTGATATTGTCAAGGTAGACAATAATGCAAGACAGCTTTAAGTCACCCAAAATAGTGTCCATAGCCCGCTGGAATGTAGTCAGGGCGTTGCACAAACCCTGTGGCATAAGTGTAGGCTGGAACAATCCCTTTGAGGTAATTATAGCGCACTTTTCTTGTTCCGCCGCTGGCAACTCAATCTGCCAGTACCCTGATATCAAGTCCATGGCTGAGAAATACTTGGCCCCACCTAACCAATCTAAAGTGGCATCAATTCATGGAAGCGAGTATGAATCTTTTTTTGTAATGCTATTAAGCTTCCGATAATCAATTACTAACTGATTGGAGCCATCTTTCTTTTTTACAATAAGCACCAGAGATGCCCAGGGACTCTTCAATGGTTTCAACATTCCCTGTTCCACCAATGCATCTATTTCTGCTGACACAACTTCTTATGCTGCCTTTGAATGATGGATAGGCTGTGACCTGATAGGGGGATAGTCTCCTGTGTCCATCTGATGCACAACCCTGCGAGCACAACCCAAGTTGTGATCATCAGTTGCAAAGATACTGTGCTACTTTTCAAACAGATTCATTACCCTGTCCTTCTGCTTCTCCAATAGACAAGTGAGCACCTCCCAATGAATTACAGTCATTACACCAAAGGGGGTTTTTAAAGGCAAGCTGAGATCTTCCCAGGAATCAAAGTCGTGTATATGGTGGACCACATTGATTGGGATTAAATGAAGTTAAGCTACCACTTGGTGCCGCTGAACCTGCATCACTTCCTTCTGCAGATTTGCTACCAACACTTTTACTTCCCCTTGACTGGGTAACAGTAACCCAGGAGCCACATGAGGTTCAAGTCGTGATTGTTGATAGGGCCCCACAACCTCTCCATACAGACCACCCAGTATATTAATTTCAAGCTCAGTTACAATTATGACCTGATGCCCAGAAGGGATAGTAAAAGCGGTTGCAGCTTGTAGCGGAATCCCTTTGTACTCATAAATCTGTGTTGGGAGCATTCAAGTCTTCCACTTCATCTGCCAATATTTTACAGGTATCACACTGTCGCTATAGGCGAAATTAATTTGACTAGAGCAGATTGGGTTATCTGGCACTCCCCTGAAAGTAAAATAGATGAGAATCCGTTTTCCCAGGATGCCTAGGGTCTCTTTCATCATGTCAACAACAGCCCCACAGTGTCATATAAACGCAGTCCCAATCAGCAAATCATAGTGGCTATTTGGTAATACCACTGCTGGTGCCATAATAACAACAGATCTAAACCGCAAGGGAAGTGTGCTATACACTCCCTCAGAGACTGTGGTTTACATTACAGTGGTCCCATATACCATCTGGTGTTCTATGTCAGGTTTTAAAGCCAACTTTGCCACCAACTTAGTGGAGACAACATTAACAGGAGCGCCCATGTCAATTATAGCTCATACTCAGGATTTGGCTACCACCACTTACAGTAAGTGCACTCCAAGTAAGATGATAGCCAATTATTTACTATGTGTACATTCAGCAGTTCACATTTTCCCAGGAAACCTATAATACCCGCACCAACTTTAGGATAGCTTGCTATAATAGCATCTACTGGGAAGGAGACCTCTACTTCTCTTAGAGAAAATGCATCCGCAAATGGTTCCAGCTGGTCTGACAAGTTTTGATCAAACATTCGGCAAGCGTAAGGCTTTGGATGCTCCAAAAACCCTGGGTCAGCCATATTTTTGAATTGTGCTTGGGTCAGCACATTTACTCACTCAACTGGCTGTTGGTAGAGGAATATATCATCATACTGGGAGGCGTCTACTTTCTTCAATACAATTGATTCAGAGGGATAATATGACTTTGAGATAGTGGAAGTAGAGAGTTTCATCTCTACTCCACTCTGACTTTTTCCCTGATAACCTTGATCCTGTTGTATGCAAGGAATCTGTCAATTGGGGCACCATTGTCCCATATGCCCAGTGCAACTGCAATTAAAGCAACTTACTCCATAGGGCCTACATCTGTGCATAATATAAGTTGATCTGCTTAGAAAGTTGTTCTGAAGATGATCAGCATAACCAGACCCACATTGGTAGACTGCCTGCTGTTGAGCAGCATAGTTAAGGCTGAAGCAGTAGTTGGGCAGTTGTTGCTCAACAGTTATGGGACAGTTGGTGAGCTGCTGGGAGTAGCCTGGCATGATCTGCATTGACTGGTTGCTTTCCTTCCCCTAGTTAGGGTAGGCCCCAGCGACAGTGGGAATATGCTTAATATTGGGTGGAGGGAAGTTGGCAGATATCCGGTGTAGAAACTAAATAATTTTGATCAATGGCACATTATCATCCAATAGTGAGGCCATAACGTTGTAAATCTTGGGATATGGCTTTACTGCAGAGGCCATTGCAATGCATACATCATCTTCAGCTAGTTTCCAGCCCCAATCAACACATGTGCTTCCGCCATAAACCACTCAGAGAATACAGTGAGACTCTCATTTTGTAGAAACCCGATGGTCAGAAACTCAGCTTTCCACTGAGACATCTTTTCTTTTCCGCTGAACAACTGTATCACCATCTTCTTGACCTCTTGGTAAGTAACAGAACTGTCTGAAAGGTAACAAACAACTTGATTGGCACTTCTGACATCCAAGGTAGAGATTAACAGTTTTGCCCTGTGCCAGTCTGAGGCACCTTCTGTTGCAAACTCAAATCATCAAAGGAATCCTAGAATATTGCCATCGCAATCAAAGGGTGGCAGCTGAGCACAGCAGACTTTCTGGAGAAGCTTATCTTGTTTTTTGAGCACTGTGTCCAATGTGAGTTTCAACTCTTCAAATGAAATGGTCCTATTGTCTTGTGCAGATTTCTTTTCAAAGCAACCTAGGCAAGACATAGCAGGTGGCTTAGATTTTATCAATTTATTACTGATTAATGGGCCCCCTGTAGTGAGCACCACTTTTATAATTTGGCGAAATCTGGAGGATTTGCTGTAAGAGTTTTGCACAGGGTTTAACCCAATGAGCAATAGAACCCACAATATGGCAATCGTGGTTCTTTGTAACAACAAAATAAAACGTTAATATAACTATGGGGCACTTTCCCCCACTATAATACTTTATTTAAATATAACAAACTCCTTGGATCCTCTCTTCTTACTCTCCTTTTCTCTATTAACCAACAACCCTTCTTAATCACCCATCACACTCATATACAGCAGCTTCAGACAATACCACACTCATTGCTTGGACTGTTTGGTTCCACCTATTCTCCTCATTTCAACTAGTTTTCTTTTAATTCCCTATCACCTAATTTGTAGGCAATTCAATTCGTATTCATTGAATGTTGACATTGCCCAATCGCCTTATTCAAGGCGATTTCCCATTAACCTATCTCACCTCAATTCGTGGCTTAAATTGCCATTACCAGTTCTATTCCAATGGATTCCATACATTTCTCCATGATGAATTTGGGCTTATCATCCAGTCATATTGGAATTGCGACAGTTGGATTGTAATATGTTGCTGGAGATCTATTTTCTGCACTATAAATTAACTTCTTTTTAAAGCAATTGTGGCGCTTTGAGTGATAAACATGGAGAGCACTTCCATCAAAATGTTTCAGCAATTGAAAGAAGGTATCAGGGAAAGTGGATTTCATCTATACTTGCAAACTATTGTTTTAAATATAATAAAAAGTGCCTCAAAAGTAAAATACAAACAACTAAAAAAGAAATGCTACAGTGAATAGTTAAATAGGTAAGAGTTTAAAAGGAAGTGCTTTCTACCTAAATACATATAGATATCTCTAAACAGAGAGCCAATAAAATTTTTCTGGTGCCATATTTTTGTTCCTTGACCCCAATTTGTTTAAAATTGACAATTTTTGTAAAGAAAAGAGACACTTTTAATTTTTGTAGGCTAGAATAATTAACTAACTTCAGGATTAATAGATAGGTTTTATAGAAAATAAAATGGGGTATTTCAAAGCAATATACTTTAGAGACTCTCATATATGATATATTACATACTTTGATGTTAGGATTGTTAAGGAGATCAAAAATCAGAATGTATGTTAATTTAGGATATAATGAGCAATCCCTTGTTAGTTAGAATTTGGTTACAGTATTTTCAAAAAGTAAGTTATTTATGCATTTAGAAGATACTAGAAAGCATAGATATGATACAAGGTGTGAAGATTAGATTAATGAATAAGACCTTTTGCTGAAAGATTATTTATATACTATGCTTGAGCCTCAGTATTTTTAACTTCAGTATTGATTATCCTAGTAAATATTTTTGAAGTGTATTCTTCACTCTAATTCACTTGATTTAGAAAATCAGTGACTTTTATATGCACCTGTTGGTATACCATCTTAAATTCCTTATTATGTTATCAGTCATATTACCTACCACCCCATATAGTGTGGTAATACACTGCCTGAAGGAATATTTGACCAGTTTCAGAACAATCTTAGATTATATGCTTAACCTGATAAACTTCTCTAGCCATTTCATCCCACTTTAGGCTTTAGATACCACATTGCAGAAACCCAGCCAGTTTCTTGCAATTGGATGCCTCTCCACTGTGGTAACATGAACTATAGTCGTCAGGCCAGGTAATTATTCCATACATATAAACAGCCTCACATTTGCCCAAGCAGCTATAGCGATAAATAGTCTATTAACTATAACAATTAAAAGTGTTATTTTGGCCTTGGTTCTTTAGTAAGTCTGGCATTGCAGCAGCAGCTTTAGTATAACTGGTATAAATTAGTACCCCTTATCCTTATCACTTGTATATTCTTTATTCAATACCTGTAGCAAATGGAACTGCTCAGATCCATTTATTATATGTGTACCAGATCAGCACAGCCTGGTCCACCCATTGATCTGATGGGCAAAATCTCAGATTCCGCTGAGAATTCAAAGGGCAATCCTATTCAATTGTGTTTGGTAGAAGAGCAGATCATGAATTGGGTTTTCAAAGGTAATAAGTCAAAAATTTGGGAACAGAGGCTGATCTGGCAAAATATGACACTGGCATCCCCAATTATCCAGTAAATGATTAAATAGAATATTGAGCCTTTGCAAATGATAATTTTTTTTTTTTTTTTGGCAAATGATAATTTTAGTCACTCAAAAGCTTGGGTTAAAGGAGCCTATTTCCTATTTTGCAGTGCTATATAAAATGGAAAGCAATAAAGTGAGAATTTAGTTTCATTCTCTAAGAAATCTTACAACATTCAAAAAGATATTGGCTAGCTTATTTTAAATGCTTTTATTATAGAACATATATTCAAACCCCAGATCTGGAAGATGAGCTTGATAAGTGAGCTAGGTCAAGCATTGGCCTCATTCTCAGCTCTGTCCTGGAGCCAGAACCTGCTCTTGGCATGCAGTGTCACTGGGATCATGATTTGAGGATATATCATGATATCCAGACATGGCATGCAGGTTCAAAGAAGGATTTCTGCTGGGTTGTCAGTTATGTTGTTGGTGATATGGATAATACTATCCAACTCCTTTGTAGCGTACTGGCGTGAACCCACCCAATACATTAAACAATACTCAAATAATTTCCTTTCCGTCTAGTGGGTCCCTGAGAGGAGGTGTGATCTCAGGAGGGGAGGAATTGTACTGACATTTATTGACTGCGGTGATGGTAGGATTCTCACTGGCCTTTTAAATGCATGAGGTGGGGCAGATATGGGTGCTGCAATGCCCAAAGCAGCAGAAATCCTAATAATGCCCAAATCAAACTATGGTCAAGTAGCCCTGTCCATGGAGGCGCTGGACAAGATTCTTTAGGTGATAGCGTGGATTTGTTTTTAGATGCATTTGGACAAGTGACAGGGGGGAAGCCCCTTTCTTGCTCCAGATAACCTAAACTGTGGATGCGTTACCCTCAGACTCAGCAGGCTGGGTTCATAAGCTGATTGAAAAACAAGGCTGCCTACCAAGTTCCATGGATGAGTGTGTAGATTTGATTGACTGAGTGGCCTGCCAGATGAGGTGAAGGATGGCATGGTCGGCACTTCTGATGCTTAGCCAGGGGCGTAGTTCAGTGGAGGCTTACATGCAGATTTTCCATCTGTTGAAAAAAGTGGCCAAGGTGGTGGATTCACAATCCTTGAGATGGTTCTTTCAAGGGTTACATGCAGATTTACTGGATGCTATGGTGGCAGCAAAAGGTCAGGGTATGCTGGCAGAGGAGGTCATGTTAGCCCTGCAGGTTGAAAATAATTGACATTAGCATGAGACTGGCGCAAGGGCACCATGTCACCAGGAAAAGGTCAATCTCAAGTGGGTGGTCAGCTCAGTCAGGGGGGCTAGCATGCAGTACCAATTTTTTTTGAAAATGTACAAGGGGGAGCCTGACAAGGGAACATGGAGGAATCCAGTAAAGTGGTGAGCCACAAACATGAGAATAAGAATATGGCCAAGAATTTGTTACCTGCAGATTTGCTATTTAAAATTCATCCAAAAATGAATCTGCCTCTTTGATTTATCCTCATCTATATATTCTGGTGGAGCTATAAATGAATGGTGGAACAGAAGAGGTGATGGCCCTGGTGGATGCAGGGGCAGAGGAGATCTACGCTGATATTGCATAGTCAATAAATTGAAATTAAAGATTGAGGAGTGCTGGAGATTGTGTTTGCCAATGTGTCATGAAGGACTCCCTTATGGCGAGTAGGTCCCATGATAGGAGTATGGCAGCATTTGTTTGGGTTCAAGGAGCAGTTTTATGTGATGGATAATTTGGCCCATCCAGTGGTTTTGGAGATACAATTGTGGCAATGGTTTTAACCCCAGATTGGCTTTCCTTTCCATGCAGTTACCTTAAGCCTGAGTATGGGCCCTCTGATGAGATGGAGGTTGATAGTTGGCGAGTATAGGTCAGATGAAGTCAAGAGATTGGGAGTTAAGCAGGCGGAGGAATTGCAAGTGGAATACCATGATTTTGTGGGAGTATTTGGTTCAAAAAGGGTATTTTTACCACAATGGACCATTCACATTTAATTTTGATTCAAGGTTGGGTATAAACTTCCCCAAGGATACTTGGTTTACTAACTAAATCAATGAGTGAAAGCAGCATTTGAGGAGCATGCAAGTTTAATGTTGAGAGAGGGGTTGATCAAGCAATCATAATTCTCTTTCATGTCACCAGTACTTTGGTATTAAAAGCAAGCAGAAAATTATGGCCGTGTGTGGACTTCCAGCAGCTCAACTCAGTTAAGGAGCCAGATATATACCATGCCCTTGATGAAGGATACTTACCCAATGGTCATAGGCTGTACCATCTTTATGAAGCTAGATCTTGTGGATGCATTTAATCAAGTACTCATGAGTATGGAAAAAATATATACAGCGTTTAAATTCCATATAGGGATTTTCAGTATTAGGTCATGCTGTTTGGGCTATGGAATGACCCCACGGTGTTCCAGCATATGATTGATTGAGTGCTTAGTGGGATGATCAGCTATTGCTGTACCATATATATGGATGACATTCTAATGTTCTCCCATTCCTGAGATAAGCATGTATGCAATGTGCAGGAAGTACTGGAAGCACTTGCTAAGGCAGGTATATGGTTGAAGCCATCAATGTGCAAATTCAATTAAAGCTAAGTAGTGTTTTTGGGCAATGTCATGTTTAGAAATGGGCTTGGGATTTGTCATGACAAACTGTAGGCAGTTTGAGCATTGAAGGTGTCAGATTCTGGTGGTTGACCCGAAAATAAACCTTTCAACAACCAATATATCTAGCTGATTATCCTCCCAATACTCAAGCTAATACTCTAATTCTCAACTTAAAGCCTACTGCAATTACACGGCTTGGGCTGATTATCTCAACTCTAACTTAATTTAATTATCTACTTTACATTTTGGGCCAAATTAAAACGCCAAAGTAATCAACTAACAATATACAGTTTGGGCCAATAATCTCAATGCCACTAAATTTGAAAATAAACTTATCAATTTGAGCTGAATATCACATAATTAAGGATGATTATACATGTAAAAACCTCAGCATTTGGTCCTTACTAATCAGGATCAATATCAACCATTCATCTTAAGAAATAATCCAGAAATTAATCCTTAAAAGAACCTCTAAAAATCCCACGGACAAATAGATGTAAAAAATGTAATTAATTTCCTGTCCTAGGGCGAAATTTGTATGTTGATCCTTGTAATTGGCACAATAGAACTTGCACATGGACTGGCCAAATGGGGGTACTCAAGGCTATCAAGGAAGAGGCCTGCTGACATTTTATTTAAGGGTGCGTCATTTTCTTCAATTGAGGCCAAAATTTCACAGAAGGTGTGTCTCATCAGCAGTATGCCAAAACTAAAATCCTGAAGATCTTAGGATAACTTTGCATGCTTTTATCGTAATTTTTGTACCTCAAATCCTCCCAAATATGAGAGTATTTTTCCAACATTAACCTAACAATAGATCTCAGTCATATCAGTTCAAGGACTGAACTGAGGTGGAAAATAATCTGTTGAGATTGCATGCTCAAATGTGGCCAGGAGATGCCCTAGAGGTATAAATACTGGCGCCTGGCCTAATGAAGTTTATCAAATAATAAAGTTTAATAAAGATCTATTTTATTTAAGCTTCTTTCCAGTTTTTATCTTAAGTCGCTTAAAGAGAGTGTTGGAAAGTTGGGATCTCAGAATCCACAGCTTGCAACTTTGCCTGCTTTAGAAGAAGTTCCTGAACACAAAGGGAAAATTGAGCCTAAAATTGACAAGAAGAGTTGGAGTTATTTGAATATGCCTAGTGAGCTTCCAAACAGTCAAATACCATAGGCCATAGGAAAATTGAGGATTATTTAGCCAAGCTTCAACCCAATTAAGTGTTCAGGATTAAATTAATCAAGCAAGCGATCCTTAGATTATAAAATAAGGCGCTGATGAACAAATGGGGGTGTGGAGTTTAATAAACTGTGAATTTTCTCTAGCAGTTTTTATAAATCTGTCACAGATGGCTCTGCCACTTATTCAGGTAACTCAGGATGTTCCATTAATATGGGGAGAGAAGGAGGAGCAGGCGTTCAATTTTTAAAGGAGAAGCTTATTTTGGACCCTGTTTTGGCTCCCCCAGACCCCAAGAAACCTTTTGTGGTTGAGATGGATGCATCAAATTATGCCATGGGAGCGGTGTTATTATAATAAGGGAGGATGGATTAGAACACCCTGTGTGCTACTTTAGCCAAAAAATGATCCTAGCAGAAATGAATCACCCTATATATGATATTGAATTACTGGAGGTGGCCTTTACTTTATGGGAATGGCAGCACCATCTGCTATATGCTCATCACCCTTTTGTGGCTCAGATAGATCACCAAGCACTGGAATATTATTGTGAGCCAAGAAAGATTGACCAGCGCCAAACATGTTGGCATGTGGAGCTGGTCCAGTACAATTTTTGGGTAGAGTACCAGCCAGGATCAGCTGGCACCTTGGCAGATTGGCTGAGTCATGATACGGGGTTGCCTATAAGAAGATGGATTTAGAGTGTTTCAACACAGCTACAATGTTCTTGCTGGATCAATTTGTTATTATTGAAAGTGAGGAGAGCAAATTAGGAGAAGAGATCCATCAAAAACAGAGGAAGCTAGCATTCAGTCATTGTATATGGGCTCAGACAGTGGAAGGCCAGCAGCATGACCACCATTGTGCTTATGTGAAAAGAAATTACATATTATACCATGATTTGTGCATTTGAGTCCTGAAACTGTCATTGCAATATAAGGTATTTCAAGATTCTTATCTCCACCCATTGTCAGGGTTCCTGGGAGTCAAGAAGCTGATTGAAATGGAGTGGCGGAATTATTTGTGGCTGGGTCTTCAAAATGACATTATGAAATATGTGGCAAAATGCTTGGTTTGCATTAGGTCAAAACCATTGAGGAATGCTCTCGTTGGCAAGTTAATCCCATTTTTAAATTCCAAGTCACATGTGGGGGTCAGTAAGTGTAGAATTTATCATGGTTTTGCCAAAGGTCCAATAGAAAGATTCAATTATTGTCATCATTGACCAGTTGATTAAATATGCCACAATTTTTCCATGCACCACTAGTTTTGCAGCTAAGGACGAAGCAAAGATTTTTGTAAACGAAATATTTGCCCAGCATGACCTACCAGCAGAAATCGTTTTTATCACAGTCCCTTAATTTGTATCAAAATTTTAGTCCAATTTGCTCAGGAATTTGAAAATTCGCCCATATAGGGCTTCAGCGCATCACCCCAATCTGACGAACAAAAAGACAGGGTAAATTAAATAATTTACAATATCTACAGTGTTATGTGCCAGATTGACAGATTGCTTAGGTCTCATGGTTCAGGTTGGCCTAGTTTACTTACAACAACCACTGTTAATCATCATCAGGGATGCCCCATTTTTTGCAAACCACGAACTCAATCCTACATTGAATAGGGTTTCAAGAGGTGGAGTGTGTAAGGGGGGAAGATAAGATAACCTGCAATATGGCAGACATTTGGAAGAAATTGTGAGGAAATCTGGAATGAGCCATGGCATGACAGAAGCGTCAGTCAGACTGATGAAGGGCACTGGATCTGCTATTTGCTCCACGAGATTGGGTGTTAGTGGTGGCCAAGATCTACGCCATGATGGTGAAAATCTGGAAGCTTAGACTGAAGTTTCACAGTCAATATATAATAATTTGTGCCATCAATATGGTCACTTTTGCACTGGAGCTTCCAGAAGGGTTGAAGGCCCACCCAGAGATCCACACCTCAAAACTTCAGGAGTTTAGAGGGAAAGGACTGTAGCGTCCAGGACTGTTGAGCCCTTGTGAGGAGAATAGCCAAGAATATGAGGTTGAGCAGCTACTGAATGCGTGATAGGTGAGATTTCAGAAGAAGTTCTTGTAAAATAGAGGGGGTATCCAATGGAGGAGGCGACATGGCAAACGCTGTAAGAATGTACGCAATGCCTGAAAAAAGGTCCAGGAATTATGGGCCTCACATTGGAGTGATGTAACATATCAGAAACAGCCTGGTCCACCCATTGACCTGGTAAGAAAATTCCTGGATTCTGCAGAGGATTTTTAAGGTTGATTCTGATAAATTGATATTGGTAGTAGAGCAGATCGTAAATGGGGTCATCAAAGGTAAGATGTCTGAAATTTAGAAACAGAGGCTGATATGGCGAAATGTGACACTGGAATCCCAAATTTTACAAATAATAATTAAATGGAATATTGAGCCTTTGTAAATGATTTTATGGCCATCACTTGAAAGCTTAGGTTAAAAAAGCCTATTTGAGTATTTTGCAATACTATATAAAGGGAAAGGTGATAACTGAGAAACATAGTTTATCTTCCAAGATTTCTTAAATATTCAAAAGGATATCTGTCAGCTTATTTTAAATACTTTTATTACAAATTGTATATATAAACCCCAGATTTGGAAGATGATCTCAACAAGTGAGCTAGGTCAAGCATTGGCCTCATTCTCATCGATGTCCTAGATCCAGACCCTGCTATTGGCATGCAGTGTCTCTGAGACCGTGGTTCAAGATTTAGTCATGACATCCAGACATGGCATGTGGGTTCAGGGATAGATTTCTGCTGAGTTGTCAATTATATGGCTAGTGACATGGCTGGTACTACCCAGCTCCTTTGTAGCTTACTGGCGTGAACCTGCAATTACAATATGTCTTACATTTTGTGCCATTAATGATGCCAAAATAAGTTCAACTTCCAGTTGGACTGCAGAGGTAAGCTGTTAGAGCTGGATGATATAAACTTGTCTTTAACTCAGAATTAGGGAAAACTTGAATGCAGAAAAAGAGTAACAGGTAAGCAACGTTGCAAAACCAAAAGTAACCTTTATTTAATTCAACATAATAAAATTGCTGAGTGAGACAATTCCTGGCATCTTCTGACATCAAAAATGCAACAAGAAAAGATAGAGAAACTGAGGAGGGCCAGTGCACTAAGAGATTAAGGTATTTGTTCACATGACAAAAACTTGTCACACTGCAAAAATTAAGTAAGGTATGAGGGTGTCCTATGGCAGCTGAGAAACATTAAAATTCTGAACTGGGGTTCAGAATAGCGCAGGCTCAAATTATAAGGCTACCCTTTAGAGAGCCCCTCAGGTCATATTTTAGGCTCTTTGAGACTAAAGAATAGATCAGGAAGTGCACAGCCCTTGTGCCAAGCTGACCTCAGTCAAAATACCTCAAGAGTCCTATCTCAGAGTTCATATTCAGATCTGAGTCAAAAATATGATCAAACAAACTATATTGCCACAATTTGTATATTCACCATTAATTTTTTTGGCCTTTTATATCACCTACATTCTGAGGTACTCTACAAGAACTATTAACTGAATGAACTATATATAAAGGTCCACTCCGTAATTACTTTTTTGGATCTAGAAGATAAAACTCCATCTTACTAGAACCCAGGCCTTTGCAATAATCTTCTTACACAGCCTCAACTCATTAATGCTATCTCTATATGAGCTTCTGTGGCTTCTACTATGAATTACTTATTATTGTTTATTTGGGGAAGGTCAACCAGGGATGTATAATTCTGATATAGTGAGGATAAAATAATTAACTATGAAAATTAAAAGCACCCTGGATGGTTTGAAGCCCCTCTTTTTGTCTCCAGGACCATCATGTTTAGGACGGTAGGGGGGTTATGCTGACTTATCCTTGGATGCAGCATGAGTGAAGGAAAGAATCAATCTTTAGGAGCCATATGGGGAAACATGTATTGATTGTACTCCTGTTACTTGGGGTCATGTTTCCAAACAGCTATACTTGGAAATGTTCCAATATATGATAGTGAAAATGATTGATAGCTTCTTGGAGTGTGGGCGTTGCTCCTGTGAACAATTCCAGTACTATAGTATGGATTGTCCATAGTGCTATTGCTACTATTAATGCCGTAGGGATGGATGGATAGGTGACTTCATGTTAAGAGAGAACATGTTCTTAGCCAGACTGAATGATTGTCCAATGTCTTGGCGTAATAGGCGCATGACCTCTTTCCATATAGCTACTGACGTTGGACATTGTTCTAAATGGTGTACTAGGCTTCCATATTGGCCACATATTGTACATGAGAATGGGCAGCGTTTGACCGTTCTGCTGTGTGGTATACTCTCCTCATGCATCTTCACAATGTGCTCTTATCCTGGGTTGAAGTGAGTGTGATGTGTGTATATCCAGATTCTTCTTTGGGCTTCCAGGTTGTATGGTAAATCCATATGATCCAGATAATCAATCCTGGCCATGGTACTCAAATTTCTGCATATTATGTTATCTTTGACTATTTGGCCATTAATTTCCTGTCTGTGAGTTAGCCTTAGGCGTCCTTGGTGAATGATCTGGACCCATATGTGAATATTCCACTCTGCTCTTCTCATGGCTAGAAGTATTCATTTGAAGTGTGCAGGAGTGCCATGTGGTCCTGCGGCTATAGGATAAGACGCCAGATACTTGATTAATGTGCTTGGGTGATCTGGGTTTCTTAATCAGAGTGCTCATGTAAAATTATATCTTGCTGTTCTGGCCCAATGTATATCTGGTAGATCTGGGCTAGTCACCTGAGCTATCCAGGATCCTAGTATATGGATCGCTTTCTCTACATAATTAGTTAGCCCCATACCTCCGTTCCTCCTAGGGCCAAATAGTGTTTTAAGGCGTACTGAGGGGTTTTTGTTGGACCAAAGCCATCCCTATATTAAGGCGTAGATTGTGTCTAAAAAGGACAGTGATAAGGCAATTTCATGGGCCATAAGCCATATGATTGATAGTATCATGGAGTTGGCTATCAGGACCCTTCCTGTTAGACCTGTTTGATGTCCATGTAAGGAGGCAACGCGTTTTGTTATTTTATCTAGAAGTTGATTTTCCATCATGGAGTTGGCGTAACCTCCTGCTTCCAACCATACTCCCAAGTGACGGATAGGTCCAGCTGCCAGCTTGGTAGTGAAGGAAAGTATCAGTGGGGTAATTGCTGATCTTTGCCTCCTATGTCTGGTGAGGAGTCTTGATGTTGTATTGATTTGTTGACCCAGGGTAGATGGCGTCCAATGGGTCTGATATTTCTCCAGGAGTATGATTTCCGTTTTCTTTGTGTTAAGTGATGCGTTGCTTATGGATCGATATTCTTGTATTATCTTCTCAATTCTGCGAGCATCCTGGTTGTTGGATATACCCACCACGCAGTCATCAGCAAAGGCCATCATTTTGACTGGTGGTTGTCCATAGACATTGATTCCATTGAGAAGTGCGTTTGTATTCCGGATTAGGGAATCAAGACTAAAAAAATTAAGTAAAGGGCTTAAAGAGTCTCCTTGTTTGAGTCCTATCTGTGGAAAAACTGGGTTAGTCAAAAAACCTGCTCCGCGCACAGCCATGGTGGCTGACTCTTTGAACAACATCACCCAGTTTATGAATCTATTTGGGTGTTTGAATTTTTGAAGGCGGGCCCTGAGATAGGTCCAGTTTACCCTTCCATATGACTTCTGTTGATCTAAAAAGACAAGCGCTTGTGAGGCTTAGATTGGCAAACATTTGCAACTATGTGAATATTATCCCCTATGGATTTTCTTGGGACAAATCCATATTGTGATGGGGGTATCGCATCAGTTGCAATTTCCTCTAGTCATTTGGCCATAATTTTTGCGAATATTTTAGTGTCAGTTATAGTTAGGGAGTTTGTGCGCCAATTGGATAGGTTTAGTTTATCTCCTTTTTTGAATAGAGTGACAGTGTATGCTTCTTTGCCTCCAGGTAGAAGGCATGTTTCCATAATGCACTTGTTCATGGAAGCTAAAAGAATGTTAGATATGTTAGTAAAGTATTTTATATAGAATTCATAGGGAATTCTATCAGGTCCAGGGCATCTTCCTCTTGGTGCACCACATACTACTTCCCATAATTCCTTGCGTGATATTGGGTTAATTAATTGTTGTTTTGAGCCATGGTGTCAATATGTGCATTTTCATGGAATTTTCAATTTTTGCTGGTTCAACTGGTTCAGATTTAAATAAATTTGCATAAAACCTATGTACTTTGGTTGCAACTTCTTTAGTGTTTCCGCTATGGATTTGTCTAGTTGTCAAACCTGTGTGCAGGCTATCATATTTTTGGGCGTGAAATTTGCAGAAAAATTAGCTTGAGCAAGTTTTTCATCTTTTAGGTTTTTTGCTCTATATTGAATCCCAACTTGGTGTTGGTGTTTGTGTATCAGGGTGTTTAGCTGAGCAGAGACCTCTTCCCAATTTCATCCCCATCCAGGACTATACCCTGTGCGTGGGACATTATTTTCCAGGTGAGTGATTTCTGCCAAGGTGTGTTTGATTATGGATGAAGCTGCCCTGTATCTTCTTGATGCTTTGTGTTTAATCTGTTGTGTTGTTGATTTTTTGAGATTTTCCCAGGTGGTTAATGGGTCTGAACAGAAAGGTGTTTAAAAATCCCATGTTGAAAATATTTCATCCATCCAGGATTGAAATTATGAGTTGGCTAAGTTTTCTGGGCGTATTCTGCACCACATGGGTGCTTGAATAGTTGTTTCCACTGATGTGTAGGACACCAAAACTAGCCATTGATCGGAGAATTCGATTTTTGTAGTCTTGAATTTATAAATTTGGTGTCAGAAAATTAATGGTGCGAGGTATTAGTTCTATCCATGACATAGAGATAAGTACACCGTTTTGCACATGTGGGCGTGTCATGTTCTGTAGGAGGGGTGACCATTTAGGTAGTGGATCATACAGTCCCATGGTGGCCTTTAGCATGCAAAGTTCCACTTGCCCTTGTGATGCCTCCGTTGTGTGTGGCCATTGGTCAGTATCTGGGTTAATCCAGCAGTTCATGTCTCCCATGACAAAAGTGCTTGTTGGAAGATGAAGGTGTGTTAGAGCTGTTAAAAACTCTCATTGGTCCATTGCACAGTTCAGTGCATACACACTGGCTATCTGTGCTTTTCTTTGTGCCATAAGAAGGTGATGGCTATTATGCGGCCATCCAGAAATGAATTTTTATTAATGAACTTAAAGTTTTGGTTCACATGTACTATCACCACACAGTGTTGTGACCAAAATGATAATGTTGGAAGGAACATGTTTTACCATGCCTCCTCCTTTCCCTGTGGACAGTGGGTTTCCTGAACCTCCAGGATATCCACAGATGGGTTTCACAGGAGACCCAACTTCTTGGCCCAGGACGTTAAGGACCTGAGTCCTTCTATGTTCAGAGTCCCTATCTCTACTGAGACGCCAGATGCGCCTCAGGAGCGGTTATCAGGGCCCCCCAGCCCTACTCCATCGCCCTCATTACTCTCCATTGCACCTAATCTGTGGAGATCATAACTATGAGTAGGAGTTGGGGTGTATTCTGCCCCTTTTGTTGCCGCTGTTTTTGTTCCTCTCTTGCCTTTGCTGGGTTTCAATTTATCATTGCGGTGCACTTCTGTGCTCATATTGGCCACATTTTTATTTTTGCGCATTCATTGTTGATTTTTTCTCCTGATTGGGTTGTGCTCCGCAATTTTGGGGGGTGTGCTAAAACCCCTGTTTTGCCGCATTTGCTTCTAAATTGTGTTCTGCCAAATCCATAATGCTTGGATTGGTTTTTTGGTTTTCCACATGATTTGATTGGCTCATTGTTTCAAGTTCATCCATGTCTTACTGGATCTGTTCCAACGAGATGGATTATTCCACTGATGCCTTTGCCTTGGCTGCAGCCAACTTGTGAGCTTGTTTGGCCATTTTTAATTCTTATGGGGAAATTAGGTCAATTGTTTTGTATTACCCATGTTCTCCTCAGTCAAATGTTTGTGTGGTATCTGTATTTTTGGTGTACTCTGAGTCGTCTTCTCCCATTTCTTCCTCACAGAATCTTATTTCTCTTAGGCCTTCTTTTATGGGACAAGCATGAATCTTGTGCCCAAAGGCCAGGCAGTGGTTGCATATGGGGTGCGCGCTCCCCACTGTTGCATGGAATAGTTGGGATTTTTCTCCATCAATAGTGAAGGATGAATTGTGGGGGACTTTTGTGATATCCTCCTCTATCTTCTGCTTTGTGGAAATGATTGTGATTGCCTTCCCAGTGCTAAGGGTTAGCATCAGCTGGAATCTTTGCATGCTGAATTGTTTAATTTCTCTGTAGGCTTCCAAGCCTTCCTGGAGATGCCATTTGACTACTATGCATGCCAGTATAGTTGAAAGATAATCAAAAATTATGAATATGTCTTTAGATTCTATCCAACGTGTGCATTTAATTGATACCAAGTGCTGACCATCAGGAAAGTCAAGTACTACTCTGAACTTCACTGCTTCATTTGCTTCTTCCACTGTTTTGAACCCAAGATCCACCTAACCATGGTGAATAGTATGGGTTATCAAGTACACCATGAGCAGGAATAATCTTTGTTGGGCTTCTCAAAAACTTTCCCACATTTCTGGTGTCTCTGTGCCCAAGAATATATGTATCTCATGTTCAATTGATAAAAGCAGTTGAGAGTGGGATACTTCCATGTAGCTGAAGTATTTTACTAAAAATTATGAAACCCATGTGGTGCACCACCTCAGGTTTTTTGTTTTTACTGGTTTTTTAATTGCTCCTGTGCGCTTGATACCTTTGGGCGGTGCAGATCCAGGTCCACTCCCCTTTACCACATTCTCCCTAATTCTTTACTTCATTAATTGAGCTCATCTCACCCGGTATTGATTATCAAATTGTATTGGTTGAAATAAATCATATTACTAAAAGTGATATTAGTTGGAAAAAAGAGCTCGAATTAATTGAATTACTTATTATAAGTTCATTTTAACAGTATCTTTGACATTTGCTTAGTCCATTTTCAAAATAGACTACACAAAGTAAATATTAACTGATTGTCACTACAAAATTTTGGAGTACTCATTAACCCTCAAATTATTTTCATCAGACAAAATTTCTTTCTAAAAAGTTTACTCATTCTCCCTCCAAAACATATCTAATCAAAGAAAATTATCATTAATTAATATGTTCCTAAATATTAGTGATGCCATAATTTTCTTGTAGCCCAAGTAAACTTTAGTCACTAAACTTTAGACCAAACTTTGTAGGCTATCTATGACTAGTCTGACCTAAGCATCAAATAAAATAGCTTAATTTTCCAATATTGAAATCTTAATAAACTTTAAATTGGTTGCTAAACCATAAGCCCTTGCTTAAAAGAATCTATAGTTGATTGACTAGTTTCTTTATTGCTTTTTTTACACTATACCACATATAGATATTTCCTTAAGAGCAGTAAAGTTCATTATAGACTATTTAGCACCTTACTGCTAAAGTCTCTAATGGTACCATCAATTCGCCTTGTTAGGGGCTTTTATATGCCTAGATTATCCAGCTGTGACAGCTACCTGATAAATACCAGTCTTAATACTCTTTTGTTGGCTTGATTATAAGTGACCATAGGGTATGTTAGAAATGTCAATTAATTTGATAATCCATATTTATTGATTAGAGATCTTTTTTACAACATCTTTGTTAGGTATTATCATTAGGATATGAATCCAAATTTTAAAGAAAATTAATAGAATTTATAAAGAGCAGTTGCTGAAAAATTTCATAAGTGAGTTTGGTTGCTGTCTGAATAAACAATACAAATTCCTTATGTGGATCAAACGGGCTTGGTCATCATTCCATAATGGTGGTTGTTGGAGTTACTGAAGCGTTAATAACGCTTTTTGCGGAAGCAACCTGTAGGTTAGCCTGAGTATTGAAGCCTGCCATGAATGAGTAAATTGATCCATTACCTAGGCAAGGCTGCAAGCTCAAAAAGGCTAATATAATGGGCTTGATAAAGGAGTTTGTACACAAAATTTTAGAAAACAGCCCAGAAGGGCATAATCTAGTCAGTGATGGATGCCAATTAGGTAGCTATATAATGAAAAATTAATTTATCAATGCAATGAATCTTTAGGTTTAAGTTTGTTAGTAGTGAATGTCATTTTCTATTGAGTTGCCAACCAAAGAGGTGAGCACTGGGCTCTCTATATAAAACCATTAATATCATATATAAAGACAGAACCTATATACCAGTATATATCATATTTTTGCTTTATTGGAAAAGTTAAAAGAATTAGTTGCCCTTATCTATTTAACAAGTAGCCTGAAGTGAGCTAGATAACACTTTCTGTAAGAAATACCTTAGTGGGGTTGTAACCACTTGTAAAGAAAACATAATTGACAAGTTGTAACTATACATAAGCACTCTCATTTTTTCATATAAGCCAAGTCAAAAACCTGTGCAATAACCTTGCTAAAGTTAACAACCCTACCTTTACATTCCTTAAAGATGCTGTCTCACCCCTCAATATGAGAATTTATACGCTTAAAATTTCTAAAGTTTCTTTTAAGAAATGCATAGTTTGATGTTTCTTAACTTTGCTTCCTTGCAGATTAAAACCACATCATATCACCATTTCCTCACTATATGACCTCAAAGCTAAGATTACTCAATACACAGCAGCGATTTTTCTTAAGATTGTTTTATTATTTCAGGTTATAAAGGCCTTACCAACTATACAGATGCCATAAATATCTCATAACTTTTCACTGAGACTAGCCCACCCCATCTTTTTTCTTATTAATCACCTAGATGTCATTATATACTTATTACGTCATCCCTTGATAGCTATCATAAGTTTATATAACTATCAAATACCCCTATGGTAAATTGTAGTCCTTGATCGTTTATATGATTTATGACTAGTCCTAATTTTTCCTGGATTAGTATTAAGCAAGATTATGTTAACACTATATAAGTGGAGTTGGTTCTGATATGCATTAAATTTGGACCACACAAGGGATGCTAATAGCATGTTCAATAATTGATCCTAATATCCTAAGTGAACACTTCATATATATCAGAGCTTCCAAGAATAATCCTGTCATGGAGCGTGTTGATAATAGCAAAATATGCAAGCACTCAGGATAGTTACCACCCATAGCAACAGCCATAATACCTCTGGTACAGTCATCCATATTGTAGGATACAAAGAGAAAAAGACAATTGTAAGTACTAGCTAGGAAATACTAAATTTGGAAATCATAGCCACTAAATGCCTGGCTATCTTATTATATTCACATGTATGATTAGATTTTCCAAGAACTCTATTAAAAAAACTAATGAGCGGAAAGAAAAAAATGGGGCAACAATGGAACTTATTGAAGACTTCTGCCTTAGAGGCTCATGAAATAGGGAACTGAGAGCAGGTGCACTACTTTTTAAGAATATCTTTACAATTTAGTAAAGAGGATCAAAACCCATAAATTATTAACAATACCAATTCAAATATGACCTGCTTGGAAGATTGGTATATAATCCATTTAATAATATCTATTACACCATGATTGTGCTTGGCGTGATAATGATGACTCTTCCAAAGAATGACAGGTTGTGACCACAGGAAGGCCAATTATGGTCAATCCCATTTCATATTAAAAGGGTTTATAATACCCATACATGTTGAGGATGGGCTCGCCTTAGCCAGCAATGTAGGGAAATGGCAGATGGAGTTTTTAAACCCAAGGGTGACTTGATTGATCTATCTGTTCTGTTTACCAATCTATTATAGCTAGCGAGAACTTGAACCAGAAGAGGGAACCTCCTGTTGGGGAAAATTGATACAAACTCTCTGTTAGCAATGGCTTCTGACCACCGCCATCTCCTGACACACCTCCAGAATTTTCTGCACCAACCTATGGGTGGTGAGCAGAGGTGGAAGAGGCGCGATACTAGGGTATATACCATCACCAGACTCTCATCTACCACATAGGCCAAATCGCCCAGGGTGATAAGAGGGACAGCCACCTGCTTAATTCCTTCTAAAATTATAATGAGTAATCTTAATAATTAAGCTGCAAGGGTTGCTCCCTCTAAGAATTACATTACCCTTCCCTTTTTGAGCCGGGGAAGCACAACTATCTGGAACTTGAGCAAGCACCACGTTCTTGTGCACCTTGGGTAGCTTTTAGCTAAGATGGAGGCAATCTTCTGTGGAGGATGAGGAGAATTGGAGTGTGCAGCTGGAATGCTAAATAACTTACAGCGATTCCCACAATCTCTGGCGCTTACCTAGCCATTAACATAGGAGGATATCCCTTTTAGAAAACCAAGTAATACAACTAGCAATGGATTTCCATGATGCCAGGATGGCATCCACCTCCGCTTCTTCTGAGCCCTCAATCATGACCAGTTAATATACAGCGGGCTCTTTACTTTAGAAAGAAACAACTGGGAAGTGTGGAAGACTGGGTGCTACTTCCAATGATTGGGAAGGGCCATCTGGAAGGCCCCATTTCCCAAATTCTCCTCCACCATGTAAAAACCAGTCCGCTTACTCATAGACTTCCATGATGGAACCACAAACGCAGGTGTCAAATATATAGCATAACCAACGAGCTTAACCCAATCTCATGGGCAGGAAGGCGTTTGCAATCCACAAACCGCTTGTAGTCAAATATGGCCTTCGTCAAGTGCTCCTGAACCAGAGATTGGGTATTCTGTATTCGCTGCAGATGCTCCTCAATTGCAGGTACTTTGGGGCCAAGACAACAATTAATAAGGAATGAAGGTTTATATTCCAGTGTAGCTTCATATGGGAAAACCCTGTTGATGAATGGGTGGCGTTGTTGTACGCAAATTGCATTATAGGAAGGTCAATGGCATAGGTATCCAGCATGGCGAAGGTGTAGCAGTGAAGGTACTGCTTAAGGATCTGGGTGACACTCTCTATTTGGACGTTGGATTGGGGATGGTAAATCATGGAATGTCACAGTTTAATATTCAAGATATCCAAGATTGCAGTCCAAAAAATGAGTCATAAACTGAGGCCCCCGGTCACTTACCACCTCCTGCAGTATGCCAAAGGTAGAGAAAACATAGATAACAAAAAGCTGGGCTCTCTCCTTGCAGGTAATGGCTGACATAAAAGTAATGAAAAGGGAGAATTTTTATAAAGCATTCCATGACCACCATGGTTTTTAAAACCATTAGAACAGAAAAGCTAAACAATGAAGTTGTCAAATACTGAGGTCCACAGACCTTGTGCCTTCTGCAGGTTATGGAGGAGACCATTCCTTCTTGATCCATCAGAAATGGCTCACGTGCATGTCATGCAATTGGTGATCCAAACCTGTAGATCCTTGGAGATTTTCAGTCAGTTGAATGTCCAATTTACTAAATCAAGGTAATTCTTATTTCCTGGGTGCACCACCGCTGGAGGGTCATAGTTAGTAAATATTACTTCATCCTGTAGTTGGGAAGGCACCCAAACTCAACTTCTGAAAAAATCCACCCCATTGTTAATGAGTAATGAGTTCACTTGTAGCTTGGAGAACCCATCTGGTTAAACAGCTTCAGACACTCCAAGCAGGAGGTCTGACCCGCCAGTACCCAAGATACTGACAGCTTATCCAGCACCCAGTCAGCACTTGAAATTGTGGGAGGAGCAATGGAGAGAATATGGGTAGAAGTGAGCCTTTGTCAACAACTGCATTTCATCCTCTGTCAGACTCAGGGAAGGGTTGCAGCTCAACAGATTGGGAAGAATGTTTGTCATGCTCGTTACAAACTTATAAATGATTTTAAGCTGCACAGGTCTCGAAACATCCATCCTGATGGTGCGCCAATTTCTGTGGCTTTCTAAAAATACATTGGTGCCTGGTGGTTCATCCAGACAACCACTTTGTGTGCGCGCCTTGAAGAAGGTACCACCAGTGGATGAGCGACCACAACACCTTAACAAGCTCCTTGGTGTATATGAACCAGGATTGTTCCAAGACAGAAAACTTACATGAGAAGTAGGCAATGGGATTGTCAGAATTATCCCTACTATGGGTGAAGTCTTAATTTGGGGCCGCGAATCATTAATATTCAGTTGTTAATGAATGCCAATTTGTGCTCCTCATTAAGTTGAGTTGAGCTATTTCAATGTATCAGGGATAATCCCTGATATCATTTATCATTATTTTGATGAACTAGATGTTCTTAAGAGCATCAGCGATTGATCCCAATAGCATTTGAGTATTACAATTACCAATTACTAAAGCCAAGGTTAATCAACAATCTTAATATGTTTTACAATTATTGTGTTAAAAGCAACTTATTATAAAAGTTCTCACTCAGCGATGCATTCCAAAGCCAATCATTATGTATTAATTTAAATACCTCCCACCTATCCTGTATCCCTGCTCTCCTCTCACTTTTAGCCTTAGTACTTTAAATAGTGCTAGGCTCTATCATAATAAACCTATCATTTCTCTTAACAATATTTCTCATTGTAGGCTGACTTGATCAATAGCCAGAGCTAAGGATCTCTATCCTAAGAGGTTCAACCCACGGGCACTTCAGGAACCTGAGGTAATTCATGGATGTTAGGATTAAGCTACACCACATCCTGACAAATGGTGCTCCAAGCCAGTCCCCCCAAGTACCCTATGAGTGCCATGCAACCAAGAAAAGACAATTGATCATTATTCATTGGGGCTCTGAGCCAGCTTTTTAATGAACAAGTTCATATATGTCTCCACGCCGCCTCTAGTGAAGTTTTATTACTTCCTGCAGGAATTCATGGCCTCACATAGACTGGGATTACCATTAGCTATTAAATTTGAGGACCACGAAATCTTTCACATAGGACCAGTTGGAGTGTTTTAACCAGCTGATCTGATCCTATTTGTGCCAATTGAAGTGTTTTTAAGCTGGTCCAACCTGATTAACTAGTGATTAATTAACAATACTATAACTAATTTAATATTTGTATTTTATAAGCCAATACTAATAAGTAGTTTAGTTTTAGAACCTCCTGTTCCATCTCAAATTTAGAGTATAGATGATTCAGATATGGCTGCTAACAATTTACCTAGTTATAATGATCTAAGTTTCCAAAGTGTGCTCCCCATTCAATTGGGTTGAGCTACTTAGATGATAGCTGTTTATATGACCATAATTGCTAATCCCAATAACTTTTAAAATTCCAATCAACAGTGACTGATGCCAAGGATAGATTAAAGATTTATATGCATAATATTTTGAATCATGCTCCCATTTAATAGGATGAGATAATTTAAGGGCAACCAGTGACCTAGTGGTGAGTATAACTAAAAACGCTTTACTAGTAAGCAATGCTGATAATTTTTAAATAGGCCTGGCATTCAGTTGCCATCTGGCACCCATGTTCCTAATAGCGACTGTGTCAGGCAAACGGCAAGCTAGAATTAGACCAGCCTGCCATCCTAGGTGCTGAAGCACCCAAACGGCAAACCAGAATGCCTGGGGCACTGCTGCTAGTATGACGGTTATGAAACTGGAATTGGGTTTTACCAATAATTGCCTATGAGTCATGATTGTGTATAGACATATAATGAAATACCAAATGAGCATGGCCATAAAACCTGAGGAGTTTTGGAATACCAGCGGAAAAGGCGGTTTGTTTTTCAACATAAAAAACTAGAATTGGGGAAAGGATTTTTTTATTGGAAAGAAAAGGAAGAAAATCAACCACCAATTTTCTCAGTGTGATGCCACTGATTAATTAGTGGTCAATTGATGTGGGAACAAGCAGGGATTGGGTCCCTCAAGTTTGACCTAACTGGCGAATTTTTTGGGGATGGGGGCAGATAATCTCAATAGGAACTGACATCTAAGGATTCAGCTACCAGCCAAGTCACTGTCAGTTTGACCTTGAACGCCTGAACCAAGGCTCAATTGCATTTCTGGCGGTTGGCGTAATGGCATTTGGCCCAACAAGCAACAGGAATTCCCCAGGGCCACCCCATGTAGGGGCGGTCCCAATTGGTTTGAAACAGGTTTGGGATGCACAACCAGCCTGTGCCCGGTTGCTGAGTCAATTGTTCAGTAAAAATAGTTGCATCAGCTACAACTCCCAATTTTCTGGATGGGAGCTTCGAGCTATCATCAATAGTTTCCAATGATATTGTTGTAATTTCAGCAATTCCCTATATATCCGCCAAAGGGATTTTTGTACAGGGTTATGCCCACTGAACAATTGAAACTAATGATATGGAGATTGTTTGTTCCTCAGAACACTAGTAAACAAGTAATTATAATGAAAAGGGAGCAATTTCCCCAAAATATTTTTTATTTTAATATAATAATCTCGGCGGATCTCTTCTAGTCTGCTCTCTCTTACTTCCTTCTTCCTTTTATCTAAAAAACCTCCTCCTTGTCAATCCTCTTATCTCGCTGATATACCAGCAACCTCAGTCAGTACTGACTCTTCTGCTTAATTTATTCGTTCTGCCATATTCTCATTGATTTCAGCTTGTTGTTCTTCAATTCTTTTTATTTAACTGAGGTAAGCTGACCAGGGGATGGACATTA
>JAKSZP010013803.1:0-44089 GCA_022478985.1 Massospora cicadina
TTTTTGTTGTTTTTTTTTAAAAAATTGTCATTTGTAAATGGACATCAATAGTTAAAGTAACTAACCTTATTGACATAATTAAGTAAACATTAAAATGCATGGTATTAACCATTGAATCTGTCAAATAAACTAAAAACCACCAACCACTCAAAAAAATAATTGAACCCATCATATCAACCAATCACATACTGTATACAAAAACCAGTGAGTCTATTGAAATAACAAATAACCACCAACCTCTTACTAAAACTAATGAGCCTAATAAATTGGCTCAATTACCATCTGCTTACTCAAAATTATTGAGCCCTTCAAATGACCAAATAACAACAAATCATTTATCCAGATTATATAAAGATTATCATTATGCTTTATATATCTTTAGTACATTCTATGTAACTTTCTTTATTTTTTTATAATTAATAAAATGAAAAAAACCTAAACTATTTCCCCAAATATTTTTAAAATTTTTTTTGGGCAAGTTTGATTATTTTTGAAAAAATGTTTATGAGATAGTATATATGATATACAATGATTTTAATTTTATATAGAAATAATGTTTCTTAAAAAAACTTTGTAGATAGTGATTTTTCAAAAAAATGATAAAAAAGAACCAACTCTAAAAAATATACTAAAATTTTTAGAGAAAAAAGAACTACCTTTAAAAAAGGCACTAAAATTGTTAAGTGATTGAGAAGATTATGAATAATCAATAAACTCCTTTATTAAGGAAGGCACCATATTTCAACCTGATTTATAGAAATTTTGCTCACAAATCCAAATTAGAGCTTATATTGAACTAGTGGCCAGTTACCCATGCTTTGCTATGGTGTTTATAGCTTAACAGATTGTTGCAATTCTGATATGACTGGATGATAAGCCCTAGGTTGTTATGACAGAATGGATGGAATCTGCCAAGATTGATATGAGTAATGGTGTCATGAGATTAATGAATGAAGAATTGATAAACCAATGAGATACAGTAAATTGAATTACTAAATATGAAAGCAGTATCATCTGAAATTGCTACAATATAAGTGAGATGAGATGATCAAGGAAGTTAGGTCTTAGTAGTTTAAGAGTAAGCGGAAACAATGAGAATCCACTGTATTTATTATATTAAAATAAAGAGTTGTGGGAGCAAGTGCTCCATATTTATTTGAAGCTTATTTTGTTGTTTCAAGGACAACAATCATCACATTGTTAGTCCCTAATTGCTCAGTGGGTTGATACCTGTGCAAAATCCTGCAGCATATCTCTGAGATACCGCTGATTTTATAACAGTGGTGCTCACTACAGGGGGCCCATTGATCAATTATAAATGATAAAAACTCAGTTGCCAGCTAGATTTCATCAATGTTGTTTTGTCAATTTCTACTCAACACTCTGGGTCTGTTGCCTATGTGAAGCTGAAACTGGCTTTGGACACTGTGCTTAAAACAAGATGAAATGCTCCAGGAGGTTTGCTGTAATAAGCTGCCCCCATTCAATTGTGAAGAGAATATTCATGAGTTCTTTAAGCAATTTGAAATTGCAACTGAAGGAGTCTCATACCAACAGAGAGCAAAACTGTTGATTTCTTCCCTGGATGTAAGAAGTGCTGATCAAGTCGTTTGTTACCTTTCAGGATGTTCCATTACATACCAAAAGTCAAAGAGACAGTGCTGTGGTTGTTCAGCAGAACTGCAAAGATGTCACAGTGGAAGGCCAAATTTTTGACCATCAGGTTTCAGCAAAATGAGACCCTCACCGCATTTGCTGAACAATTTATAGTGGAAGCTCACATGCTAATTGGGGCTGGAATTTTATCCAAATCTGACATGTGTATTGCGATGACTTCTGCTGTGAAGCCATACCACAAGTTACATAACGTCATAACCCCCACTGTTGGATAAAGGTGTACCTTTGCTTAAAATTGTACAGTTTTTGCGCCATACTTATCAGCCAACTTCCCTCCACCTATACTGAGCAGAATCCTTCTGCTATACCTGCTGAATCATCCTACGGGGGACTCTGCTAGTCCAGTTCAGATTCCGCCAAGTTACCCTCAGCAGTTAAACATCCCCCTATTCCTTCTTATTGTCCTCACCCCAAACTTTGCCCTAAACCTGGTTATACTAACCACTTCCAGCCCAACTCTCGACATGGCTTGTTTCATATTAATCAGGGATGTGGGCCCTATGAGGTCAGCTGTTTCAAATGCAGTGAAAAAGGGCTTTGGCACAATGATGCCATAATCAATTCTCCTGTGTACAGCGGGAACAGTACAGCCGGGAAAAAAATCAGAAAGAGTAGAGAAGGGACTCACTATCTCCGCTATTCTAAATGTCCCACATGATACCAAATTAGTTTTTCAGTGGAAGTTCCCTTATGCAATGAGTCAGCTTTATATCAGCAGCCGGTTGGGGGTGAATGTTTTGAAACAAATGCAGTCTGCAGCTATGGTGAAAGGGGGGTCTCAGATGCAGGTTGAGCCGTATGCTTGTTAAATTTAAACCAAGTTTCCCCTGAAAAGTTACACCTCTTTTTAGATGCACTGCAAGCAGTAAAGTCCTCTTCCAGTCAAAACTATTATAAAACAATACCCAGAATTGGTGAGGGGATTGCGTGTTTCCTTGGAAACGAGGTTCGCCAGAATGTCCATGTTATAAACAATCAAGATGCATCTTACTCTGAATGTACTTACTGTGACCTGGTTGTAGCTAAGACCTGAGTCCGTGCCATCATAGATATGGGTGCTCATTTTATAGTCTCCACCAAATTGGTGGCCAGGTTGACATTAAAACTGGATGTGGAACACCGAATGGTATATGGCACTGCTGGAGCAAAAAATATGGTCTCTGAGGGAGCATACAGTGCGCTACCGCTATAGTTTGGTTCTATGGTTATGGTAGCTCCAGCTATTGTGTTACCAGATAGCAATTATGATCTGTTAATTGGAACTGCCTTCTTGCGACATCATGGGGCTGTCATTGATATGATGGATGAGACTTTTGAGATACTGGGTCAGCAAATCCCAATTCACTTCACCTCTAGCGGAGTGCCAAATGATCTGGTGCATATGGGGAATATCAATCTAGCATATTGTGAAAAAGTAATCCCTATGCACTACCGTCAGTTAAAGGGCAAAACTTGGGCCCTTCCTCAACAGTTTTTGAATATCAAAGGCTGCCGCTCAGAGCTGCTGGACCTATATCTATTCCATCTTGGCATTAAGTTCTAGTAGACACGACTTAATTGATTGAAGTTCCAGATGGATTCTATGGGGAGGTTATTGGGCCATATCAGCATTCACGGTTTGAAACCCACGTGGCCCCGAACATTATATTACTTGGGCAGGGGGAGATCAAAAGCTTGCTTGCAAATCTACAAATGGTATCACTGCAAATCCTCTGCCACCAAATAGTGGCATATTTACATAATCCCCATTGAGGAGGTTCTTTCAGTTCAAGAATTTGGGTCACTGGAGGAATTTGGTCTACCTTTCAACCCACAACTCAGTGTAATGGTTGTATTGCGCGATGAATTAATGGGGCTGTCAGAACCACAGAAGGATAGAGCAATTGCTTGATTTCAAAAATATAAAGAGATTTTTGCTGCCGATGTCCATAATTTAGGATGTGCATGGGGGGTGGTTCATATGCTGGACACTGAAGATCATCCTTCCATCAGATCAAGGACAATCCACCAATCAAGGGTGGCGGAAGAAGTAGTAACTGAGGGAAATTGACAAGTTACTAGTTCAAGGGATGTGAACAATCAAAAAGTCCATGGGCCTCTCATGTTCTTATTGTAAAAGAAGGACTGTGCTAACCATGTAGTAATTGACTACCAAAAGCTCAATAGCATCAAAAAAAGGACTCATATCCCTTATAGCGGGTTGACAATGCTTTGGATCAGCTAGGGGGAGCTTGTTTCTTCTCAGATATGGAACTGATCTTGGGCTACTGGCAAAATCAAGTTGCCATCAGTGGAGCAAAGTGCGCTGTAATCACATCCAAAGATCTTTTCCAACCCAACCCAGATGCCACAAGGGCTGTGTAATGCCCCAGCTACATTTAACGGTCGATGGACACTATTCTTGGGGACCTAAAAGCTGTCTTGCATCCTTTGTATACCTTGACAACGTTAATGTTTTCTCCCAAAACCTTCTCTGAACACCTCGACTATTTAGAAGCTGTATTTTACCAGCTTGCTGAGGCCAACATCAAGATTAAACCCGGAAATGCCACTTCTTTAGGACCAGAGTGGATACCTGGGGCTCATGGTTGACTCCACAAGGCTGAGACCTCATCCAGCCAAGTTGGAAGCTATTTAAATGACTCCACCAGCAAGCAGGATATACAGGTCTTTTTGTGAATGATTGGATATACTGGCTTTATACCTAACTTCATCTGTATCAGGGGCCTACTATTTGAGCTATTAAAAAAGGACACTATGTTTGAGTGGGCGGAATGTCAGCAACGTGCTTTTGATACACTTTGAACGGCGTTAATCAGTGTGCTGGTGTTACGCTATCCCAATTTTAAAAGAGTTTATTGTTCAGACAGATGCATCCCTTTCCTCTGTAGGGGCAGTCCTATCCCAGAAAAAGATGAGGAAGGAGAAGAGCACCCAGTAACATACTGTAGTCATAGTTTGAACAGTCATGAACGCAATTATACCATGACCAAAAGGAGTGCTTGATGGTGATCTACATCTATAAGCAATTTCAGGTGTATTTGCATGGGGTGAAATTCAAAGTTGTAACATATCATGCCTCATTATGCTGGTTGCAGAATCTTAAAAGAGCCTGAAGGGCGTCTGGCTTGATGGAGCTCTTAAACTGCAGGCATACAATTTCTAAATTCTTCACCAACCTGAAGCAAAACACCAAAATGCTGATTGTTTATCGAGATTACCCACAATTGCAGTTATGGCAGATCTGAGTGATATAATGTTTGATAAGATGCTTAGCGGCAAGTACAATGATGAACTGCCTCCAGTCATCAAGGTATTGGATGGGATAAGGGGCCAATACGTTCCAGAAAAATGAGAATTATATAAACAGATAGGGGACACTACTGTGAATATCCCAAGACCTTCCACCTGCCCAACTGTTATCATGAGCACACATAGGGCTATTGGGCATGGGGGTATTTGCAATACATTGAATTATTGCAGCCTCAGTTACTGGGAAAGAATAAATTTTGATGTGCTTGACACTATCTCCTCCTGTCACCATTGCCAAGTGGAAAAGCCATTCTGCCAGAAGACCTCATTCCAATTAGTGAAGCCACACTTTGCTTGGCATACGGTTTCCCTAGATGTTGTCCAGCCCTCTGCCAATGGGAGCTAATTGGTCCAAGTACATTTTGGTGGCTATTGACCACTTAACCCAGTGGGTTGAAGCCAGAGCAATATGAGACTTAGGGGCAGTCATGGTAGCCAAATTTATCATGGAATGCGTTATTCAGTGGCATGGCTGCTCTCAGTCCCTCCTTATTGATAATCTACTAACTTCACTTATCACATTCTTCCAAAGCTTAATGAGCTGATGGCCATCCACGGGGTTCTAACAACTCCATATCACCCCAAGTCCAACGGAATGGTTGAATGGGTTAATGGGACCCTGGTGAACATACTCTGGAAGTTGGTTACTGATAGACCTCTGATTGGAGTACCCTCCTTTCTACCACAGTGTTCACCTATAACATTAGCTACTATTCTGCCATGGGGAAGAGCCCATTCCAATTACTTTATGGATGGCACCCTGCTCTGCCCACACTTCTATATACCTGTGTAGAGAACACTGGCAGAATGGATCTACAATGCTATTTGACTGTCCTAACAAATAAACTGATTAAATTACAAACTGAAGCATACTTGTTTAGCTTTGCCAAGAAAATTAAAAGCCAGGCAGCTGATCAGGTATGGTGGAGTGGCCTAGCACAGTTCAAAGATGGAGACATGGTCCTATTCCATGATCAATATGGGTTTGGCTGGAAACACAAGCTGGCCAGTATCTTGATCAGGCCATTCAAAGTCATTGAGAAGACAGGTATGGATGCATATACTATCAAGGACCTTTCTAGCGGTTGGATAATCAACCAAGTGCATGCAAAGTTCCTCCAGGCATATAAGCAATAGGAGCCTTATCATCCAGTCAAGGAGGGGTAATGTTGCAATTCCAATATGATTTGATGATAAGCCTATAGGTCATTATGGTGGAACAGATGGAATCTGCCAAGATTGATATGAGTAATGGTGTCATGAGATTAATGAATGAAGAATTGATGAAACCAATGAGATACAGCAAATTGAATTACTAAGCTATGAAAGCAGTATCATCTGAAGTTGCTACAATATAAGTGAGATGAGATGATCAAGGAAGTTAGGTTGTTAGTAGTTTAGAGTAGCGGAAACAATGAGAATCCACTGTATTTATTATATTAAATAAAAGAGAGTTGTGGGAGCAAGTGCTCCATATTTATTTGAAGTTTATTCTGTTGTTTCAAGGACAACAATCATCACATTGTTGGTCCTAATTGCTCAGTGGGTTGATACCTGTTCAAAATCCTGCAGCGTAGCTCTGAGATACCACCAATTTTATAATACAGATGATTCTAATCAATTGTTTTTAGTTTTTATATTGGTAGATAGCCATCAATAAGTTCAGAAACCATTAAACCTGTTGAGTATACCAACCTCCAACTACTTGGCCAAAATTAATTAAGCCTGCCAAGTTAACCATCAATCACTTACCTGAAACTATTGAGCCCATCTTTTTAGCACTAGTGGTGCCCAACCCAAGAGGGGGAGCCACCACGCATCCAAACTATTGAGCCCATCGAATCAGCCAAAAATGAACTACCACTTAGCTAAAACAATTGTTGAATTTATAACAGCCAAAAACTACTAACCACTTATCAAAAATTATGAAAAAAATCTATTTAAATGAATATGAAAATACCCAGTTGAATTGCTATAAAATTACCATTAGAAATATATATGTTTTTTGGGACCATCTAGTACTAAAAAAAAAAATATATATGTTTTACATCGATGAATCCCCCCTCGGGTTGGGACCATCTAGTACTAAAAAAGAAATATATATGTTTTAGATCTTATATAGAACTGATATTAAAATCTATACGATTATATTAGAAACATATTACAATTCCTGAAAATTAATAAAGTATTTGTGCCAAGTTTGGTGATTTTTGGTTATTGGCTTATAAGATAATGCATCCTATATACACAATAAACAAATAAAAGTAATGATACTTTTATAAAGTAAAGTTTAGGCTAATCCTTGTTGATACCCAGTTTAACACAGAATGTTTGTGGGTTTAAAGTTTACCAGATGATCCTAATCGATTCTTTTTTATATTGGTAGATGGCTATCGATAAAATTAAGAATTAAATTATATTGAATCAATATAAAATTACCAACCGCTCAACCAAAATAATTAAACCTATCGAAAGAACTAAAACATCAACCAACCATTTATCAGAGACCATTGAACTCATCGAATCAACCTAAATCCACCAACCACCCCACTCAGCCAAAACCAATTGTCAACCTTTTAAATCAACCAACTACCAAAAACCACTTACAACTTAACAAAACCAATTAAATTATCGAATCAACCAATCAATAACTTCTGTATTAAAACCATTAAGCTTAATCAACCCTAAACACCAACCGCTTGCCAAACCATTTAAACTCGAATCAACCAAATATCAAAATGCTCAGCAGTAACATTATACCGATTACCATCAAAAACATATAAGATTTTCACTTGTTACATGTAAAACTTTTTATTTTACTAAGTAAATTAAAAATCATTTCTTCTTGCACTTCTACAGTATCTAGTGAATATCTATGTAAGGTTTCATCTTTCTAGGCCTCGTCATTGTTGAAATACAGTGATGAGACTGACTTCAAAAAGGGTTTATTGATTATTCATAAAATTCATAATTTTCTCAATTAGTTCATATTTTAGTGCCTTTTTTGAAGGTGGTTCTTTTTCCCTATTTTTTTAAGTTTATCCCCATACCCCAAGAGTTTTAGGTTAAGGTAGATTAAGGGTAATCAAGTGGAGCTTAAACCATACTAAGCCTAAAGTTAAAAATCTCATCTCAAAACCCATCAAGTACTCTTTTTAGATCAGGTGTATTGATCAACCTGAGCCAATGATCACAAGGTGTAGTTGCGCACACCTGTAACCACAAGCTAAGGTGGGGTAAAAATAAAAAATGCCATAACAGGCTCAAAACCTGTTATGGCAAGGGCGAACATTGTTTCCCCCATCCTCACCTATCATCGTTATTCAATTGATGATATGGAGTTTTTAAAAAAAAGCTTGAGCCAACGATCGGGAGTTAAGACGGTTCAAAATTTATTCGTTATAAATTTAATAAAAAATAGATTCAGATACGCCAATAGAGGCGGTAGTGGTTCAATAGGAATAAAGTTAAATTACCCGTTTGGTGGATAAAAGTTTTGGAGTTGGGGTTAGGGGGAGATGGGTGGGGTCACCATGGCGATCCGCTTGAGGTACAACTCATGCTCGGTGTTGGTATAAAATCTAGGGGATTGTTCAAACCCGTTGAACTCCATGTTGAAGCATATGGAGTACGCTCCCATGTCGTTGAAGTATAGCCAATCGCCTACGTCTAGCTCGGGAAGTCTGAGTGTGTCTAAGGTATTGATCTTATCTTTGGCACCTAAAGCTGGTCCCCATAAAGTGAACGGATGGGTCTCATTTGATGTAGCTTGGCGGTATAAGAGATGAGGTTGGTATTTGATGGCATCTATGAAGCCTCCCTCACTGAAGGATTTGAAGACGCCATCGTTGAGGTAGTACATAAAGGAGTCGTTCTCTTTACGCTTAGCGATGACATTGACGGCAAGGGTGAATGTGGAAGCTGAGAAGTAGCGGCCAGGTTCAGCAATTAGACGAATGCCTTCGGGGAAATAGTCGGAGATGGCCTGGCGAATGCCCTTGGCGATTTGAACGAATTCGGCGTTATTCTTGGCACCGGGCATCCCGCCGCCAATGTCGAGGGTGTGGATGTCGATGCCAACTGACTTTGCTTGGTCGTAAACTATGCGGGAACGACGGATGGTCTCAGTGTAGGACTTGGGATCCAAACAGTCACTGCCGACGTGGAAACTGATGCCAACAACATTCAGACCAAGACTCTTTGCCTCCTGAAGGAGAGACAAGGTGTAGGGTCCGACATCGGCGCCAAACTTTGAGCTGAAGGGGACCTTTGATGCGGAGTCATCTGGGAAGATGCGCAAGAATAACTCGGCATTCTCATAATGGAGCTTGATCTTTCTGAGCTCATCACCGTTATCAAAAGTTGTCTTTAAAACGTTGTTGTCGCGGGCAAAGCGGGCGTGCGAGGGCTGTTTGCAGGGGTTTGCATAGATGATGCGATTGGGGTCAACATTTAATTTGAGCATGAGTTCCATTTCGCCTTTACTGGCGCAATCAAAGTTGACGTTGAGCTTAGCGAGAGCATTCAATAGCTCGGGATCGGGACAAGACTTTACCGCATAGAAAGGTTTAACGTTTGGCAAGTGCTCCTCCCACAACTGAACCCGACGTAAGGCTTCCCCCAAATCAACCACCAGGAATGAATCTTCCATCCCCTCCGCAACCTTACGTTTGATGACGTCGATTGGGGAATCGCTGATGGCAACTTGCACGCGACGGCGCTTGTTTGAGCTCAACGTAGATTGTACCATGGCGGATGATGGACTTCAATTCCAAGCCAGATTAAATACCCTTCCTCAAATCTATTCAACCCACCCAATCGGGTCGATAAAACTGGTACGCTCTCTAAACCACCTTAAATTTAAAATTTACGGCATCAACCAAACTTAATTGATTACCACCCTAAGCGTATAGAATTGATATTTGCATTCTGGTCCCCGCTAAAATTTAATCTAGACCATCCTCCTACAAAATTCAAATTGGAGGGTATAACGTAACCTAGTTGATGCTATAGGTTAAAACAATCGATTATACCAAGTGAGGGTAAATCCGTTAATCAAGTTATATTGAACAAATTCTATAATTAACGAGACCCTTATCAAGCCAATTAACTATGAGCGGGGTCAAAGATTGATGCACTGATTTAAAATTTAAACCCTTGGCAGGGATATTATTAGAGGAGGTGCATCCGATAGCAGCTTAAATTAATCTATACATCCATCTCATGTAGCCAACGTTCCTAGTAAATCGCTTAACAGTTCAACCGCGCACCAACCTGCATTATAAGCACCATATACCTCGTACTTTATTCTATCGGCAAGGATCGTGTTCTACATTTACCTTTAAGGTTATCTATTGGCTTATCAACATTACCTATGCGAAGGTGCATTCGGATTCGATAGCATTGAGCGGCTGCAAATCTAGATCAATCCAGCCGGTAATTAAAATTGATCCTTTACCCCGCTTTATAAATAAGATATACTGCCGAATCTAAGCTAGATCTTAACATGTTACGATCAAGTTTCAATCGGATCGATTGCTTCATGGCTCTCGCCAAGGGGTACAATTTCAGTTTCGAATCGCACAATCGAAAAACTTTAATCTCTCGGGAAAACGTAGCGTTAAAGGGGTTTCCCTATAAACTTCTATACCAAAATGATGCCAACGGTAATACAGTTCATAAAATTGGGTCAGCTAAATAAGGTTAAAAAGTATTACTCAGTTTCATACCACCAATAGGTTAACATGTGGGTAATCTGATTGGTTCCACAATCCATTAAAACCCACGTTATCAACTTTTCACCCTAAATTGGCAACTTGGAATATCTTACTTTTTCTTAAACTACTTTTTTAGTACTAGATGGTACTTTTTCTTAAACTACGATCCATCGGACTTTGGGCTTAAACCTAGATGAAGGCTGAGGATTGACTTAAATCAATCAACATTCGGCTATAGAATTCTTATGTAACTAAACCAGCTTTAAATTATTCCAATGACTTTTTGACATGAATATGTCCTATGGCTGGAGGGTATGTTCAAATCCAGGCAAGTATGAGATCATAACTGATGAGCTTAAATTATTATAGGTGTGTATCGTTTTTGCATAGGTTAGTCAATAAAATCAGGTAAATTTAAAATGTATTATTGTAGAAGGCAATCAGTAAATCTTGCATAAAAAGTCCAATAAAATCAACTGAATCTAAAATGTGTTATTGTAGAAGGTGATCAGTAAATTTAGTGTAAATCATCCAATAAAATCAACTGAATGATATTATATACATATTGAAATGAATATGTCCTATGGCTGGGGGTATTGAAATAAATATACCCTATGGCAGGGTGTATGTCCAAAAGCTGGGCAATGATATAATATCATAAAGTGATTAGTTTAAATTACCATAAATAATTATTGATAAGTTTGGTATAGTATTGGGCCAATCAAACAAATAATAAAATGAGAAGAAATATTATAAATGGTCATTGGTGAATTTAATAAGTAATAATAAAATCAAATCAATTAAATATACAAATATTATTTAAAATTTAGACCTTATGGTAAAAAGATTTAGTGCATGAATATGGCTTGCTTACAGCTGGACATTGTTCAAAACTTTCTTTACCATTTCATTTACTATCATGCTGTGATTTTAAATTATATTCTTCATTTAACTCTTACAAACTTGGCTTGGTGTACCAATCAAATTGTGAAGAATTTGCCAAATGGAGAAAATTAATATTCTACCCTATTATTTAATCAGTTATTCATGAGTTATCAAACAGAGCAAATCAGAAAGTGCCAAATCTAATTAAAGTTGATTTACTTAATTTTGCTGCCAATTGTTCAAGGGTATGATAAAATTAGATCCTAAATTTGGATTAGATTCAACAATATAGCTGATGTAATCTACCACCACAACTTCAATGGATCTTGAAACCCCATATTTATTTTAAAGAAATTTATGGGGTTAATTTAAAGTTTTCAGCCAATCAGAGCATAGAATTGCAGCAAAACTTGATATCTGTTAATATGACATCAATAAAAAATCAACCCATTAAACTGCCCAGCTTGTGGGAAGCCAGCTTAATTATGCTCACTGGTGCATTCTGCCAGCTGGTTTCCACAAATATTTTAATAAAATAAAGATTTAAATAAAAAGTGCTAGTAAAAATTAGATCTTTATATTTTTTATTAAGCATGTGATAAATGGAAAATGATGATCCTTGACCTCTGACTATCTAGTATTTAAAGTAATTTTTGAGGGTCAAGGGGAATTTGAGAATATGTTCAGAATAGCTAAAACTAGTCCAGATTAGGAAATATACAGGAAGAGCATATCACAACTTGGGAACTTGCTTCAAGGCAGTGGAACAAAGGAAGAGGAATTTTGATTGGCTAGAACATACCCATGAGGTAATATTTTTATGTACTTGAGCCAATCACTGCCCACAAAATTTCTTGTGCCTTGGGGGACCCCCACCAAGCCTATAAAAGGGGGTTCCCACGTAGGTGCATTGTAGGACTTTGGGGTGATGGAGGGAGTGCCCTCCAATGGTAACCCTGAGGTCCATGGTGAGGTCAGAGAAATCTGACCAGCTGATTTTACTGCTAGTGCCTGTACAGGTTTTGAACTGGTGTTTCCCCAATTATTGGGGTTCCACTGAGAATTGGCCAGGGATTTTTGGCCAATTTCCTCAACTTTCCACTTTTATTTTTAATAAACAAACTTTTAATGACATTGGAAAATTGCAAATGGCCAACATTTCCTTTTTTCAGCAAAACTAGACCTACAGCATTCTTATGTTTAGGCACAAAGGTAAATGTCCAACATCACCCCCCTCAAGAATATTGGAGGTGAGTAGGGCCAAAGGAAATGGCCATGTACATGATTAATAGTGATACCAGTAGCTATATTTTTGATAGAGTACTCGTTTTCTCTCTTGTAGATTATGGTAAAAGGACCCTCCCAGATTGTTCCAAGTTTACCACTTCTAGGGGTGATGCAGTTATGGTAGTACAACACCATGTCAGAAACTTGGAAAGTGGGTAAGGGAGTTTGGGACTCATTTGCAGCCTGTCCTTCTTTTGTTACGTTTTGGCTAGATTGGTCATAGCTTTGGATTGGAGTTGAATTATGCGTTGAGCCAGTCTCCTCATAACTCTCTCTGGTTCCTCAACTCTAGAAGAGAATATGTCCTTAGCTAAGAGGACAGGTATTCCTGGTTCCCGCCCATACAAGACATGGAATGGAGACATTTTCAAAATATGGTGATAGCTAATCTGGTATGCCATAAGAGCACTAGGTAAATATTGATCCCAGTGAAGAGAATCAGATGAGGCCAGTTTTTGAATAATGGAAACCAAGGTTCCATTTGCTCTTTCCACAGTCCCGTTTGTGGATGGGTTATATGGAGCTGAGAAAAGTTGTTGTGCTCCCATGGAAGTGGCCAGAATTTTGACTGCTCTGGAGGTGAAGTTCTTGCCATTATCGCAGAGTAGTACTTGGGGCAACCGTGATGAGTGAAGATGTGTTGATGTAAAAAGGTGGCGGTGGCCTTAGCTGTTTGAGCAGGAAGAGCCACGGCTTCAACCCACTTAGTGAGGTGATCAATAGCTACTAGGATAAATCTGTTTCCACTAGTAGACTGAGGAAGGGGACCTATTACATCTAAGCTGATGGTGTGGAATGGTTGTTGTGGGGTAGTTGGTTGATATTGGTATCTAGACTTGAAGCCAGATTGCTTCTTACAAGTAAGGCAGGCTTCCAAAACATCAACGATAGATTCCATCATTCCATCCCAGTAAAACCGATCCTTAATCCATTCATAGGTTTTCTTGCCCCTCCATGACCTAGGGTAGAATGTGCTTCTAAGATAGCAGGTACACGTTCTGAGGGTCAAAGGTAAGGTAGCCATTTTGTACCCACCTGCTTATACAACTTCCCATCTTCAACTTTAGTGTTACAGGAGTGCCAGGCTAACATTTTTTGAACAGGCTCATCCTCATCCTCCCATTCACTGGGGGTCATTAAAAGGTAATATAACCTCTCTGCCTCACTATTATCCAAGTGAAGGACTGGTATCTGAGTCAACCCATCAACATTCAAGTGACGGGTTCCAGCATGGTGTTCATTCTTCATGTCATAAGGCTGGAGCTTTAGAGCCCAGTGAGCTAGCTGACCAGTAGGATCCTTCATGTTCTGTAACCACTTTAGTGATGCATGATCAGTAACTAGAGTGAAGGTGGTTCCATAGAGAAAAGGGCGGTAGTGCTTTACAGCCAACAGAACAGCAAGGCACTCCTTCTCAGTTACACTGTAATTGTGTTCCACTTTTGACAGCATCTTACTAAAATAGGATACAGGATGATCCACACCATGTTCATCTAATTGGGCTAAGATGGCCCCAACGGCATAGTACAAGGCTTCAGTGAACATGATGAAAGGTTTATTATAATTGGGGTGCTGCAGAATAGGACGTTGCTGCAGTAGTTGCTTCATCATCTCAAAAGCAGCTTTTTGTTCAACACCCCAATAGAAAGGGGCATTCTTGGTTAGTAGTCAGACAAGGGGCTCACTGTAAGTCCCGGGAATGTCCTGTGCATAGATTGGGCTCTTTTCCCATTTCCAAGTAAGAAGGTACCAAAGAGGGTGGCTGTACCCCTCGTTACCAAGGGCAACCTCGCCCATGTGGTAGACAAACGCTGGGTAACAGCCCTCCCTCTTTGGATCCCTGCCCCGGTGCCCACATTCATCTAGGCAAAACTAGTACTTTAATTGGATAAAAATTTGTGCCGAGATTGCTGAAATGAAGTTGATTTGTCTTAAATTGAGTGGGAATGAGCCCAGTGATTGGACCCCATATAGTCAAAAAGGGATGAAGACTGATTTAACAGCTGGAAGCGCTGAAGATTTTGATTTGACCAACACCATGATTGTAAAAATTAACCCCCTCCCAAAATTGTTGGGGATGATCCCGACATACAGGTAGTAGCATCAGACACCATCGATGAGGGTTCAAAGCTCCCTGTTGGCAAATTGGGTGTTGCAGCTAATGTAACACTTTTGACCAAACAAATGGCCCAGCGACCAGGCATGGGTGGGTTGGGCATCCCATACCCGTTACCGACCAACTGGGACCGCCCCTATGTGAGGTGGCCTTGGGGGATTCCTGCTGCTCATTGGGCCAAACGCTGTCACGCCAACCATCATAAATGCAGTCAAGCCTTGGTTCGGGCATTTGAGGTCAAACTGACAGTGACTCAGTCTGCCAACAAATCCTTTGATGTTGGTTCCCAGTGAACTTATTTCCCCATTCCTGAATAATTCGCCAGTTAGGTCAAAATTGAGGGTCTCAATCCTAGCTTGTTCCCGCATCAATTGACCACTATTTAATCAGTTACATCACACTGAGAAAATTTCTGCTCAATTTTCTTCACTTTTCTTTACAATAAAATCTTGCCTCAAAAAACTATCAAATTTGATTTTATTGATATCCTTCTGGCTGCATTCCTAATGGCTTTTCTCTGGTGGCCCGTCAGCCTGTATACCAGATGGGCTCTACCAGTACTAATGGTCACTATGGCCCCACCATCATAAACTGGATTCAGCGAGCTAGATACTTCTGGCAATTTAACCCTGTCATTATAAACTTTCACTGACAATATACTGGGATCTTGTGGCATTATATCCACCATCTTCAAACAAGGATCCGCCCCTTGTCTCCCCAGTTAAATTAACCCCATCTACCAGTGACCTTCTCAAAACCATACCTGTGGTACCACCCCCTGAAGTAAGACCTCTAGGGTCTGTGGCGGCCTCAATTTGGTTTGTTCTCAGGTTGCTATTCACTATTGTCTTGCACCAACAATTTATCATTTCCCAAAGCCCAGCTCCATACAGCGTCATTTGTGCGGCAATGCCTCTGGCATTCTGGCTTGCTTTTTGGATGCTTACGCATCCTGACTGGCAGCCAGTCTAAACTTCTTCTGCCATTTTAATGACACTCACTGAGTTGAGCGAACTTAGGGATGAACTGGTGGTAATACCCCATCATCCCTAGAAATACCTGAATATCCTGTAGATTTTTAGGGGCCGGCATCTTTGAGATGGCTTTGACCTTGTCCTGCATGGGTTAAATTTCTTCTTGAGAAATGGAGTGATCAAGGAAATCGAGTTTCCTTTGGAAGAAGGTACACTTTGAGGGCTTCAACTTTATATTAGACTGACGTAACTGTTGAAACACCTTCTTCAAGTGATCAAGATGTTCATTAAAGGTTTTTGAGAACAACGTGATGTCATCAAGATAAATAATGACACAAGTCAACTTGAGGTCCCGTAAAATGTGATCCATTGCACGCTGGAAAGAGGCAGGTGCGTTGCACAACCCTTGAGGTAATCGTGTGGGTTGGAAGAGACCTTCACTACAGATAAGAGGGCATTTCTCCTGATATTGAAGAGAAAGGTCCATTTGCCAATAGCTGCTAGCTAAGTCCATGGCAAAAAGAAATTAGAGCCTGAGAGTTGGGCTAAGGCGTTATCAATACTAGGAAGAGGATAGCTATCCTTTTTTGTGAGGCTATTTAACCTGCGGTAATCCATGACTATCTGATGTCCTCAATTCTTCTTTTTATTAACAAGAGAGGGGAAGACCAGGGGCTTTGTGAAGGAACTAACAACCCTGCATTCGAGTAACTGCTGAAGTTCTGTCCTCATTTGCTGTTCTTCCACTTTTGACTTGCAATAAGGTTTTGACTGAATGGGATGGGCATCACCCACATCAATGGAGTGGCACCAACCCTTCATGTGGCCATAGTCAGTATCAGATTTGGAAAATATGTCACTATAATCATCAAGGAGAGTATGAACTTTTTCCAGCTCATCTGGGGTCAGCTCATCCGAGATATGGACGTTGGGTAAGGTACATACCAGGTTATCCGTTGGCAGGCCCATATCCATCATAGTACCAATGGAGTGAATTTGTTCAATGTCCTCCACAGGGACTAACAAGCCTCTGCCAATCTCCTGGTGTTTTTTTACAACTATGTCCTTGGAGGTGAGGTTCCCCAATAGCAAAGTAATGGGCCTTTGATAAGCAGGGTCAAGAATGCCAGGCAATACCCGAGGCTCCAAGGGACTGACGCCCTCAATACTAACAAGGTGCAATAAACAGTGACGTGGGATTTGTAGCGTGACTTTTGTGTCAACCACTCGTTGTTCACCAGGCTTGATCATGACCTCATCTGCAGCATAAAAAGGGATACCTTCCCTAGCATCCACTGAATCAGGCAATTTCTTTGTGTGACGCCCAGAAGTGGTATAAGATAAAGGTATTGCTGCTTAGGGGTATTCAATCAAGCAAGAGTATTTGTGCTTATTGGACTCTTTATTGGATAAGACTATGGGACTTCATAGTTGAGCAATGAGAGGTAACCTTGCTTCAGGTTGATTATTCCCTCATACTCAATCATAAACTGAGTGCCAATGAGCATATCATATGCGTTGTTATCTAAAGCCACAGCAGGGGCTGATAAAATAAGCTTCCCAACTCGAATGGGAAGGGAAGAGTAGGCCCCAATAGCCCGGGTATTGTTGGGGCCAGCAGTTCCAAACTCTTGCGTGTACTCCAAGTCAGGCGCTAACTTGATCTTCTTGATAAGCTTAGTGGAGATCACGTTGACTGGGGAGCCAGTGTCCAAGATGGCCAAGATACGGACCTTTTGAATGACTACTTCAACCTTAGTGAGAGTCCCTCCAAAGTTAGGTGACAAAGCTAAAACCTCCTTGAGCTGTAAGGTGGAGGTGAGTTTTTTAGCAGTCTCAGGGTAGTTATTCATGATGGTTCATAAGGGATGAACACGCTGAAGAGGTTGAATCAATCCAGCTAAGAATTGATCACCATTACTGGCAGTGTCAATCACTTGTGGACACCCTAGGATTTGACTGAGGTACGTTTCCTCAGGGATGGTGGTCTCATCTACTCCTCCAGCGTTCAGGTGATCAGGAACCTCTACCTCTGCGGGGGCTCCAAGTATATAGTAGCCAAAATCATCATAACCCCCTCAGATTTGTCCCCAAGGGTATTCTCAACAACTGGCAAGGCCACGATGGAGGTAGGAGAGATGGCCACAGGAGATTGAATAGCCTTAGGGCACGCCTTTACCAGCTTAGCTGGAGGGGTAGGCACAGCAGCTTTAGTGAGCTGGTGCGGACGGATGGTTGTTACTACCTTACAGGGTTTTGATTCATAAGAAGGAGTGGTAACCTTTTTAGGTTGCACAGAGGGAGCAGGTCTCAACTGATCAACTAGTGGTAACTCCTCAATAGTGAGAGCTGGAGGGATCACCTCATCTTCCTTGTTTGTTGCACATGAATGAAAATTGGCAACATCTATTAACGCCTCCTTTAGATCATGGATATTTTGGAAATGGCGTTTCACTGAGATAATATGCCTAGCTAGAGAGGGCTGAGAAGCTAACCCAGTTAACAGGGCAGCGATAGCATCATCCAGGGTGAGCATGTTAGAGGTTGTTAACATTTGCGCAGTGAGGTAAAACTGTTCAGCAAAGGCAAGGAGTGGTTCATCCTCATACATGCTAAGGCGCATAAAGGCCTGTTTTTCCCTGAGTAGACTCTGCTTAGATCCAAATTCAGCCACAAGAGCCTCCTTCACCTCTGCCCAAGTGATTGAAGGGTTCAGGTAAGGAACTATCATCTCTTGTGCTAGGCGATTTAAACAGGGAAGGATGTACTGAACTTTTTGAGTATCAGTTGAGCCATACATGACAGCTTCATAAACATACAAAAAAGTATTGATGTTTCCTTTGCCAGGAGTGAATTTTTCCATATGGGGGAAACTGTGAGGGCGCTGCTCAAGCTCCTTAAGGCAGGATAAGGCACTGGCAAGTTGCTCCTCAAGAGCAATGATTCTGGTTATACAGGGGTCCCCTGTAGTGAGCACCATTTTGTGGGAAACCAGCTTAATTATGCTCGCTGGTGCATTTCTGCCAGCTGGTTTCCACAAATATTTTAATAAAATAAAAATTTAAATAAAAAGCGCTAGTAAAAATTGGATTTTTATGATTTTTATTAAGTGCATGCAATAAAGGAAAAATGATGATCCTTGACCTCCGACTATCTAGTATTTAAAGTAATTTTGAGGGTTGAGGGGGAATTTGGAAATATGTTCAGAATAGCTAAACTTAGTCAAATTAGGAAATATGCAGGAAGAGCATATCACAACTCAGGAACTTTCTTCAAGGCAGTGGAATGAAGGAAGATGAATTTTGATTGGCTAGAATGTACCCATGAGGTAACGTTTTTATGTACTTGAGCCAATCACCACCCGCAAAATTTCTTGTGCCTTGGGGGACCCCGCCAAGCCTATAAAAAAAGGGGGGTTCCCAGGTAGGTGCGTTGTAGGACTTTGGGGTGATGGAGGGAGTGCCCTCTGATGGTGACCCTGAGATCCGTGTTGAGATCAGAGAAATCTGACCAACCAATTTTACTGCTAGTGCCCATACAGGTTTTGAACTGGTGTTTCCCTGATTAATAGGGTTTCATCAAGAATCAGCCAAGGACTTTTGACCAATTTCCTCAACTTTTTCACTTTTATTTTTTATAAATAAACTCTTAATGACATTGGAAAATCACAAATGACCAACATTTCCCTTTTTTGGTGGAACTTGCCTTACAGCATTCTTATTTTAGGCTGCAAAGGTAAATGTCCAACACAGCTAATCAAAAGCTGTGGACCAACCAGATGATGTGACCCTGTTTATAGCCTAAATGCCAAGTTTGGCAAATTACAAAACAACAGTCCAGAACTCATGGGCATAACCCCAATTTAAAATAAATGATTGAACCAATCAAATTAACCAAATACTAACCAAACCTCAAAGCAAAAACAATTGGTCAGATTAATTTAACCAATTATAGCCAAACCTCTCAGCTAAAATATTATTATTTCTCATTAAAATTGTATAAATTTTCATCTTATATATATGACTTTTACTATATATGCTTTTGAACTAGTACCTACCTACATTGGATTCCCTTTCCTTAGTATATTTGTACCAAGTCTGTTTGAAATTGGTTAAGTAGTTTTGGAGGAGAGGTTGAACAAAATACTTACATGCATACACAATAATTTTACTTATAAAATGTTTGCTTAAATTATCACAACTAAACGCTGCCCAATTTAAAAATTAATTGGATAAATTTTAAATATATCTCTGTTACAAGTTATCCTGCCTGTTGTCACTCTCAGTTTAATTAATAAAATTTAAACAATCACTTAGGTAATATAAATATCACAGTCATTAATCTTTTATAGGTTAAATGATAAAATGTAATGATGACATCATAGCATGACAATAACTGAAATGGTAAAGACAGCTCCAACAACATCCAGCCATAAGACATATCTATGCACTTAAGCTTTTTACCATAAGGTAAAGCTTGATTTATATTTAGATGGGTAAAAGGTAAGCAATTCAATTTAAATATAATTTATTTCAACTGGAGATGCTTTATTGGCCAGATTGCCAATGCTCACCAGTAAGAATGATACCAAAGTGACCATCCTTTATTATCACTTCATCTGAAATGTATCTATTTTATATATTAAATTATTCCCCATACTATAATTAGATAACGTTAAGCTTGAACACTAAATACATATGACTAAAATTGCCCTCTTGGCCAGCTGATCCTCATAATCATCACAGTTGAACTCATATGAAGATGGGTTGGTATTAAAGTTAAAAGGAAAAACTCATACCCCAGATTAAACACTTGGCCCCTTACATCAAGTTGGTTCACCAAAACATGGTTTACCAAAGTAAAAAACTTGGAACTAATTAATTTCATAGATTTGGTAAAGGAAGGTATAATAATTTAGAGAACAAAAGGCTATTTTGGGCCTCTTAGCCTTGCTTTTCTGATATTTTACCAGCTTAAACCTTTAAACAATGTGATGTCTTTTTAAAGTTGACACATGTCATGGCTTGATGACATGATTGAGCGTATCAAATTTAAGAATAAAGCTGGTCATCAGGAGGCCAAGAAGGTCAAGTTAGCAGGCCTTCCTGACCTCAAACATAACCTGGACTAATGCTGGGTTCAGGCCAGATATGCCAAGGTTGGTCTAGGGGATGCGTGTGATTCTCAGCCCTGCATTATGGCAAGAACATTAAGATGCACCATATATATTCTTGAAAAAATGGTTTGGTTTGGTTGAACAAGTGAACAGGGCTTCAAAACCCATTTGATTATTGAAATTTCTAAATTTAGTCAGCCATGCCAACAATCAATAACTCAAGTTTAGTCAATCTTGAGCTATAGTACTCTGGCCAATGGAAGCGTGCAACTATTGGTGCACTTAGGCTTAGCACCACTTCCACCAATTGACAATTCACCCCAATTATTTAAGTATGTTTTCTCAAGGCTAACCTTCCTTGTTGGTCAACTTCTTATTATTAAATCTCCCATTAGTTTACATTTTTTTGAATATGGTTCCTTGGGTAAACCTGTGCATGGACCTCCTCAAGGAGGTCTATAACAGCGTTGGTCAGAGTTTATCACTAAATTATTTTCCATATCTGGTGCACTGCTAGGACTCCCTGGTCCACTCCAGATCAAAGCATCCAAGCCCTCCTGCTCAAATCTTAACTTGGTTTGGATTCCCCATTGAGGTCCAACTAAGTTTCATTATTTATATGCTATCTTCTACTATATACTGCGCTGTACACCCTTGCCCCAGGTTCCCTTTTCTCAGGCATCCTCCATGGTCCCTGCTTGCCATATTGCTAATGACTAGTTCCCTGGCAGTGTGGCTGTGCACCTCACACCCTCTCTCTGGAAATGGAAGAGTTACAGACAATTTTCTTACAACACTCAAATAAAATGGTTGACTTGATAATTAGCCAAATGATCCCCACCACTTGGCAAAACAATCTAAACTCTTTAATCAACTGACTATCTAACTTCTTGGCTGTAACAATATACCAATTACCATTATAAATATATAAAATTTTCAAATCTTATATTTAAAACTTTTTACTACAAAAATTAATATTATAGTAAAATACTGTATTGTCATCTGACCTTAGTAACGGTGCAAAATTTCATTGATAGGTTATATCAGGAAGTGTGTCAGATGAAGGATTCAAGATTCCAACACAAACAAGATTGTAATTTAAATAAAAGCAAGTAAAAAGATTTAAGCACATAGTATGACTTATATCAATCTAGAAATACCCAGAAAGATAGCAAGTTACCTTAGCATCATTTAAAAGTTCAACTTATAGGTTAATGTCAAGTTTCAACTCGTTTGTTCTTTAATATTGAAGTTGATCATAATCTCTATCAATTAGATTTTGTATAGAAGTTTTTTATCTCCTTCCAATAACAATTTTATTTAAGATGATCAGATAGATCAAGAATTGATTTATTAACATTGTACTGGCCAATCTGGATGGTTAAACAATGTAATCCATTAAACAGATACTCCTTACAACCTTTGCAATAAAGAAGTACAGTCTAATCAGCCTATCTGCTCAACCTCAACTGCCTTTATAAAGAGCTGCATGGGCTATTATTGTCAATATTCAAGTAGGCTAGGTCAACCACCTGATAGATTTTACCATCACATATTTCATAAAACAACTTAAAATTTAGGTTGGGTATCACCTTTAACATTAAAACACCCCTAGACCATTTTTAATACTTCAGACATTCTCAGACCATCTTCCAGATGCAACGCTTACGGTTTAAAACTTACCATAGAATCATGGATTCTAGCTTCTCAGTGCTGAGCTTCCATTTTTGAGCTTGATGGTTCTATGCTCAAGAAGACTGACAGTCAATACTTGAAGCCATATAAGAAGCATGACAAATATATTTTTAAGGGGCCAAGTCACCACTTATGTCTGTCAGCTAGAGTATCCATCCTATGGTAAGTATGAGGAAATAGACTTATTGAAGTCAAGTACAAAAATGATATATATAGTTAATTACGTCCCTATATTATAGTATAGAATAGGGCTTTTTATATGTCGCATATAACATTATAAACTCTAAAAGGAAAAAGTTTAATAAAGATAATGGAGGAGGATATGGAAGAGAGCTCTTGGCCAGAAGATGCATTCTGGGTGGTATATTGCCTTTATACATATTTTATTATGGCAAGGAACAAATGTTGAAGGTACCAAGTTGGATGAGAATAGGTATTACTTAAATCAATCGTTGGGAAGATTCTTGATTTTTATTCTTTTGTGAGTTCATTTTAATTTACTGACTCATGTGCCACATTGAGTAATATTCACCTGACCTTCTGGTGATCCTTCATCTCAGCGGGTAGGATTCATCTTGGGGTATTTTAGGCTCAATTTGATCTGATGGACTTTTCATATTATTGACATGATCCATAACAATTACCAATTCTTCCAAGCAATTGACTGAGTTAATTTTTAGCCTTCATGAGCCTAGGTGTCAATTCCATTGTGCGAGTCAAATGGTTAATATTCTTCCCACCATGTCTGGTATCCAGATATCCAACATTAACACCTTAAGGAATATTGGTGGGGGAGTACTGACCCAAGAATTGGCTATGTACACAGTTGATAGTTACCCCAGTTCTAAAGACTTGATTGAGAATTTATCTCCACATTTGTAAGTTATAGAATGCGGCACATCCCAGATATAATCCAACTTTTACTCCTTAGGGTGCTATAAAATTGTGATAATACAATACTAAGTCCAAAATATCAAAGGTGGGTAATGGTTGCCATGATGCATCTGCTGCTTATCCATCTCTTGTCTCCATCTTGGCTAAATTTATCTTTGCCTCTGATTGTAGCTGTATGATTTTCTGGGCTAATCTTCTTAGCACTTCTCAGAATGTTCATTAATTCACTGGTAACTTCTCAATATAATAGAGCTAGAATTCCAGGTTCTCTTATGAATAATGCCTTGAAGGGTGACATTTTGATAATTTGATGGAAAATTATCCTGTAAGCCATCAACACACATGGGAGATATTGGTCCCAGTGTAATCAATCAGTAGTAGCCATCTTTTCAATACTGAAACTAACGTCCCATTTTCTCTATCTACATTTCTGTTAGTTGATGGGTTGTAGGGTGCTGAAAATAATTTTTGTGTTCCCATGCTCACAGCTAAGACTCTCACAACTCTTGAAGTAGAATTTCTTCCATTTTTGCATAGCAGAACCTGCAGGCAGCTGTGCCTAGTACATATTTTGGTATAAAATGATAGCAGTAATCTTGGCGGTCTGCGCATGAATGTCAATTTCTTTGACCCACTTTGTAAAATGGTAAATCTCTACAAGGATGTATTGATTTCCTCCGTGGATTCAGGTAGTGGGCCTATGACGTCTAAAATGTCAAGAGAGTATCTGTAACTCTCTCATTCCCAGCAAGGTGATGTGGGATGAAAACCCACATTGCTAGGGAACTAGCCGTTAAAAGAATGGGAATATAAGCACCCCAAGCAGTGCCAGTACAAAAGGTACCCCAGGCAAATATATAAACAGCAACATAAAATACCAGGTAAGTAAGAAACAACACCGCTTGAGTGGACCCCAGAGGGGCGTCCATAATCAAGTGCAGCTTGATGTCAGGGGATTTGGGTGCCTCGATCTGGAGGGGACCTGGGCGGCCCACAGGTGCCCCTGGGATCTTGGTAAATTGCGAGATAAGGTAGTGGCCTACATGGTTGGAGACCTCCATAAAGAGGTCCACCACCAGGGTTGCCCAAGGAACCATTAGAAAACGTAAAATAACAGGGTGTTTTTTATTAAGCAAATTGTACAACAAGGAGTGTTGATCACAAAAACATATTTAAAATGAATTGGGAAAATTTGGGTTCTGTGGCACTGCACCCAAGCCTTGACATTCCAATAAACAGACGCTTCCGTCCGTTTTGGTAAAATACACTGAAAGGGCCTTCACTTGAGTAATTGATTGAAGCCTTATTTTACCAGAAATCAAAATCTCATAGCTGGAGTGGGACTCAAACCCTTGTTCTCCAACCAAGCTAATGGAACCGTTTTTATTCAAAACGTAAATCGTTCATTTTAAATACTGAGCTGAAATAGGAGCCTGGGCGTTTTGCACACCCTTAGTATCAACCTGGGCTTGCTTGGCTTGCACCCAGCGTCGATATAAGGTGTGCTTCAAGTCAGGAAGAGCCTGAAGCTTCATCTTCTGGGCCTCCTGTCGCCCAGCCTTGTTCCTAGCATCAGTGCCTACTATCATGTCATCCAACCATGACATTAACCTCTCCTCCTTTTGGGATCCACCCCCTCCAGGGGCGTTCGCTAAGGAGAAGTTCTTATGTACTGGTGGCAACTTCATAGAAGCAATGACTGGCTTTGGCTGAGATCCTGCCGCCTCAGGAAAATGATTATGAGATGATTCAATCAGGTCTTGGGCATGTACACAATCCTGTGCCAGAACCCAGCTGTTCTCTTCTGCGTCAAACCCTTTCCATGATACCAAGCACTCAAGGCGTCACTTAACCCAGCGAGAGGTTACTATCTCCTCCACTTCCCATTCCAAAGCCCCATCAACAAGATAAGACTCAGGGGTCACAGGAGGAGGGCCTTCAAACAGGGTCAACTTGCTTTCATGGAAGATGGAGAAGATATGAAACGCTGAGGGAAGATCCAACTGGTATGAGGCATGTCCCACCTTTCTAACTACCCGGTAAGGACCAATCCTCTTTGGACCCAACTTTTTGCATGGTTGCTTGATAGGGATGTTGCGAGCATCAAGCACCACGAGATCCCCTTCCTTGTATGCTGGTCCCACTCGGCGCTTTATATCAGCATTCTCCTTATAAACCAGCATAGCCGCCTCCATACTCGTAGACACCCCTTGATGGACCTTCTTGAGAGTCTTGGAAAAGTCCTGCACCGCTTCCACTTTAGAACCACAGCTGGGCTCCATGTTAAACGCAGGGTTAAAGCCATGGTTAGCAAAAAAGGGTGAACAACCGATTGAGGAATGCAAAGTGTTGTTGTAACTAAAATGAGCCATGGGAAGGTGAGGAACCCAATCTGAATGGTCTGCGGTGGTGTAACAACGCAGAAATTGTTCCAAACACTGATTCACACGCTCAGTCTGCCCATCAGATTGGGGGTGATATGCTGTTGAATGGCAGGGGCGGATCTGAAGAGTCTTACACAACTCTTCCCAAAAGATGGAGGTGAACTGGGGTCCCTGGTCACTAATAATTTCTTGAGGAACCCCATGAAGTGCAAATACATGGGTGACGAAAAGCCTAGCCATTTCAGTGGCAGTTAAAGTTGTTCTGCAAGGAATAAAGTGAGCGAACTTTGTAAAGCAGTCCACCACCACCATGATTGCATCATACTCATCTGAAACGGGTAACTCCACAATGAAATCCACTGATAGGGAAGTCCAGGGTCCTTCAGCCTTTTGGACTGGTACCAGCAACCCTGCTAAAGGTTGCCGATTGGGTTTCATCTGATTGCAGATCAAGCACTCCTTGCAATACCGCCCTACCTGAACAGGCAAGCCCTTCCAATTGTAAGTGCGTCATATCAACTCCAAGGTTTTTGCTTTTCCCGGATGACCAACAGTGATTCCATCATGATGGCCCTGGATGATCTCCAAGCGCAGTGGTCCAGCAGGAACCCATAGACGTCCCTGAAACCACACCATCTCATCCTTCATGTGATATCCCCTGGATAAGTCCTCCTGATTCAGAGCACTCTTAGCGAGAATAACAGCATATTCAGCTGATAATGGCTGAGAAAGAACTACCTTCCTAAACATGCTATATTCTGCTGCATTTTCAAGGGCATGAGCGCTGGCGTATGTATCATGGACTTAGGAAGTTGAGGCAGAATCATACCCAGGGGAATCATCAACTGAGTGTTGTGAATCTCTACCTCCTTTGGATCGGGAGCCAAAGCAGGGTTGCGGCTCAAAGCATCCGCCAAACCATTCTCCTTGCCCTTGGTGAACTCATAGGAGAATGTAAATAGGGCAAGGGTTTCATGCCAACGCGTCTGACGTGGTGTTAAAACATGTGGAGCACGGTAATATAACAGGGCCCGGTGGTCAGTGCATACCCGGAATGGTTGGGAAGAGCCATGTAAGTGGTGACACCAATAAATCAGCGCCTCCACCACTGCTAATAACTCCTTGTCATATACGGAGTAGTTTAACTCATGCAGAGACATTTTCCTAGAAAAATATCCCACTGGATGCTCAAACCCATCTTCCCCCACTTGTAACAGGGCCGCAGCAATGGCAAAATTGGAAGCATATGAGGACACAATGAACTCCTTGGCAGGGTCAACATGGCGAAAGATGGATGTGGATAACAAGGTGCACTTCACTGCTTGGAAAGAACCTCCAGAATGGGAGACCACTGAAGCACCTTAGCCCCGCTAGCCTTATATAAGGGGGCTTCCACCTCTGAGAGACTGGATGTGAACTTCTTGAGAAACGTACACGTCCCCAAAAAACTCCTCAATTCCTTGACAGAGGTGGGGGTAGGCCACTCCCGAATAGCCTTTTCCTTATCTGGAGTTATCATATGGCCCTGGTCAAACACGACGTTGTCCAGAAAAGTAACCTAGGACTTAGTTAATTTGCATTTACTAACCTTGAGGGTAAGGCATGCAGCCCTCAATCTCTCCACTACTTGTCAAAGGTGAACTGCATGTGACTCGGGATCAGGGGAAAACACCAGAATGTCATCCATGTAGGCAACCGCACATACCCCCAACAAGTCTCCCAACGCAGCATCAATGCGGTGTTGAAAGATGGCAGGGGCATTCTTAAGCCCAAAAGGCATAACCCAGAACTGGAAAATTCCTTTTCTGGTATGGAATGCGGTTAACCACTCCTGGCCCTTCTTTATCCAGATTTGATTGAACGCATTGAGGCAGTCCAGCTTGGAGAAGACTTTTGCCCTCCCCACATAACGCGCAATCTGGGAATCCAAAGGGATGAGATGGAGGTCGGGTACAGTCACATTGTTAAAGTTCCCATAATTGACACATGGACGTAAAGTTCCATCTGCCTTCTCAACAAAAAGCAGTGGGGAACAAACAGGAGAGGTACGCTGGAAGATGGCACCTTTGGCCAACTGCTCCTTCACCCATACATCTAGAACCTTCTCCTCCCAGACAGTCAATGGGTATATGGGAGAAGAAATGTGCACCAGATCCATAGTAAGTTTAAATTCACAATCCTCGGAATGTTCTGGTAGCATATTAGCTGAAGCTGCATCAAAGGAGGATGCCAACTCCTTCAAACAAGAAGGTAAGGAAAGTTCCACAGGGGGCTTTAACAAAGGGGCAAGATATGAACTGGGAATATTGGGACAATGGGGTAATTTACCTGAGGCGTTATCCTCTGACAAAGAAACAATTAACTGGTGACCGTTAGTTAAAAACAAGGTTAGAGTGTTTTCTTTTAAATTTGTTCTGACATCAAACTTTCGCCACCACTCAACCCCCAAAATGATGGGAAACAAGAGGTTTTTGATAGCTTGAAACTGGTCAGACAATAGATAAGAACCAATTTGGAAATTGACGGGCTCCATGATATTCAGTGTGGGAATACCTTGAGATGCCCCACCCCTAACCATACCACCTGGTGAGTAACTCAACTCAAGGTAGTCAGCAAGATTTTGATCAATAAAATTATTTGAAGCACCAGTATCCACCAAAATCGTTGTGCTGAATTTTCCAAAAGAGGATGTAAGGGCAGCAGTCAACAAGAAATATCCAGAATGGGATTTATTCAACGCAGAAAGCGCCATATTTACCAGAAAATTCTTCCTCTGACTTGAACAAGCCATCAGGGTATGTTTTGGAATCATAGAAGGGGAAGGATAGTGGGCCACTCTTATTACTGATGCCACATATCCCACCAAACCTTCTGCAGGTGCATAGACATCTTTATATTTGTGGCGCAGTTCCTTCTCTAATTCCTGGGAACCCCTAATCATGGTAGGGGTCAAGCGAGGGTTCTCAGGAGTAATCTGATAAACTGAAATTGAGTCCTCCTCTAGACCATATGAGCAAATAAACAGTTTGTTTTGAGATAAATTGCTTGCATTATAAATTGCGTTTTTACATTTGAATGAACCCTAATTCATTTTGAGGGTTTGGTGTGCATCGCTATCCAGGGCCATCACCCCCAAGCCTGGAGCCAATGCCTCAGTGTGCTCCTTGGAAACGTGTCGGGGAGAAAAAATGATACTGGAATCCTTTTTGTTAATTATGGGTTCAGACCCTAGGATGTTCCCAATTTCCGCCGAGATGGGGAGGAAATCAGTGGGAAGCATCTCACGATTCAAGGAAAACTCACTAGTTGAGGAGGCGGTATTTATAGATGACCATGGGTGACATCATCGCGGCGGAATCGACTGAAACTGTTACATCATTCTTGGGGCTAGACCCCTGTGCAGTTCCAAATTTGTAAGTCATCAAAGGATTCAAAGGATAAGATTCCCTCATTTCCAAAGCCGCGCGTGACTTTTCAGCACCCATATTTATATGATTTGATCTGATGATGGCCAAATTACCTGGCCCCTTCCAGGTTGGGGCAGAGAAACCACCCCAAAGGATTTTGACAAGATGATCAAATTTGAAATGAGGCGACTGCCAAATTGGGGAGTTATGTATTGATATATCCAAGGTCGAATAGAGAAACAATGTTTTAACCTCATCAGTTAAGGACAACGCCTGGGCTTTTTCGCAGAATTCACTTAGGTAAACCTTCAGCGGACGACCTGCTTGATGCAGAGAAAAAACTTGAAGAGGGAATGGAAGGAGGCTTCATCAGGTCAATTCTGCTCTAAGACCTGTTCCAAACCTCCTATTGCATTCCACAAGAGAGGCTGGGTGCGGAGTATCGCAAAAACTTAGTCCTCAGCCTCAGGAGACAACTGGGACAATAGATCCACTCCTCGCAAAAGTGGACGGGAACCAGATGAATTGTTTTTGTCTAACAAGGGTTTTTGGTCCAGGGAAGCTAAGGCCTGGTGAATTTCTGAGTAAATTTTAGGAGAAAGGTGGGGAATCATGATCTTAGGTTCGCGAAAAGTCTGAGACCACCAGGTACGAGCAGGAAGGGTGGGTACTTCCCAGTTGGTAGTTGCAAGAATAACGCTGAGACGCACTAGTACAAAACCAAACGAGAAAACTGTGGTGAGCACCTTCGTGGCAGTGACAAATGGCCAGCGCACCCAATTTACTAATAATGAAAGTCCCACATGGATAATTCTTATGCACATATAATGAAAAGGTTGATCACCTAATGTCAAGAGAGTATCTGTAACTCTCTCGTTCCCAGCAAGGTGATGTGGGATGCAAACCCACTTTGCTAGGGAACTAGCCGTTAAAAGAATGGGAATATAAGCACCCCAAGCAGTGCCAGTACAAAAGGTACCCCAGGCAAATATATAAACAGCAACATAAAATACCAGGTAAGTAAGAAACAACACCGCTTGAGTGGACCCCAGAGGGGCGTCCATAATCAAGTGCAGCTTGATGTCAGGGGATTTGGGTGCCTCGATCTGGAGGGGACCTGGGCGGCCCACAGGTGCCCCTGGGATCTTGGTAAATTGCAAGATAAGGTAGTGGCCTAGATGGTTGGAGACCTCTCCAAAGAGGATTACCACCAGGGTTGCCCAAGGAACCATTAGAAAACGTAAAATAACAGGGTGCTTTTTATTAAGCAAGTCAATCAACAAGGGATGTTGATCACAAAAACATATATAAAATGAATCGGGGAAATTTGGGTTCTGCGGCACTGCGCCCAAGCCTTGATGTTCCAATAAGCAGACGCTTCCATCTGTTTTGGTAAAATACACTGAAAGGGCCTTCACTTGAGTAATTGATTGAAGCCTTATTTTACCAGAAATCAAAATCTCATAGCTGGAGCGGGACTCAAACTTTTGTTCTACAACCAAGCTAATGGAACCGTTTTTATCCAAAATGTAAATCGTTCATTTTAAGACCTGAGCTGAAATAGGAGGCTGGGCATTTTGCACACCCTTAGTATCAACCTGGGCTTGCTTGGCTTGCACCAAGCGTCGATCTAAGGTGTGCTTCAAGTCAGGAATAGCCTGAAGCTTCATCCTCTGGGCCTCCTGTCGCCCAGCCTTGTTCCTAGCATTAGTGCCTACTATCATGTCATCCAACCATGACATAAACTGATGGTATGAAATGGATGCTGAGGGGTCATGGGATAATACTTATGCTTGGACTTATTCAGCATTTGGTTTTTTACAAGTTATGCAAGCGTCAAAGACTTCCACTACAGATTAAGTATTATTTCCTGATAATAGTGATCTTTGATCCATTTGCAAATTTTCTGGCTACTCCATGCCTTAAGGTATTGTAAGCTTCCATTATAGCTGGTTCCTGTTCCAAAAGTCACAATTAAGGTAGTCAGTGGGTTCCAACTTTCTTTTTAAAGTAATCTGCGAGAACTTTTGTATTTTGAGTGTGTCATTTTAGCATCTTTTTAACTGGTTCATCTTTATCCTCTCAGGAGTCTGGCTTTATGAGTAGGTAGTAAAACCATACAGATTCATTATTGTTTAGATGTAGTAGGAGCAGTTGAGTCAGTCCATCCACATTTATATGCTTTGTTCCAGCATAGTAGCCAATATCTATGTTTTAGTGCTGAAATTTGAGAGCTCAGCAGACTAGTCTTCCTTTAAGATCTTTCATGTTATGCAGCCACTTTAAAGAAGAGTTGTCTGTAACAACTGTAAAGTTTGTACCATACAAGAAGGGACATAAATGTTTCAACGCCAGGAAAACAGATAAGTACTCTTTCTCCATGACACTATAATTTCGCTCAGTTTTGGAAAGCGTTTTGATGTAATAAGACGATGGGTAATCAATGCCTTCATCATCTAATTGAGAGAGGGTGGCACCTAAAGCTAAGTTCAAGGCCTCTATAAATAATATGAATGGCTTCCCATAAAATAGATGTCCATAAATTTGTCTTTTCTTCAACAAACCCTTCATTTTCTCAAATGTAGTTCTTTGCTCTACTCCCCATACAAAAAAGGTATTTTTGGCAAGTAAACAAACAAAAAGTTTGTTGAGTTGTGCGAAATTAGGTAAAATTTATGGTAATATCCCTTCATTCATATAATACATTTATGTCTAAAAGGCTTTTTGGCCCAGGCACCTTTGAGATTACTTCAACCATATTGCACAAAGGTTGATTTCCTTCCCTCAATATAATGTGTCCTAAGAATTCCAGTTCCTGCTTGAAGTATGTACATTTTGCAGATTTTGATCTAATGTGGATCTCTTTCAGCCAAAAGAAAACTGACTTGAGGTGGTCAAGATGACTGGTAAATGTTTTGGAAATACCGGTATGTCTTCTTTGTACAAATTTACACAGATTAGTTTGAAATATTGCATGATGTGATCCATTGCACGTTGAAACAAGGCGGGAGCGTTACATAATCTTTGAGGGAGCCAGGTAGGGTGAAATAATACTTCTATGCTATTAATGTGCATTTTTCTTTATCTTCTGGTGATAGATATATCTCACATTAAATACTGGCAAGGTTCAACGCGGAGAAGAATTTGAGCTGGAGAGTTGGATCAAAGCATCATCAATTAAGGGAATCAAGTAGCTTTCCTTCTTAGTGAGGCTGTTTAGCTTCCTGTGTTTGCATCACTATTATGTGACCACCATTCTGTCATGAGAGTATCTGTAACTCTCTCATTTTCTGAATGGTGGTGTGGGATTCACAGCCACACCTCCATGGAACTAGTCATTAGTAAGATTGTAAACAGAGCACCGCAGAGGGTGCTGAGGCCAAAGGGACCCAAGGCAAGGGTTTAGAACGCGGTATACAGTAGAAGATAGCAAATATGAAACAAAATTGGTTGTACGTCAAAGGGGAGTCCATAATCAAGCGAATATCTGTGCTGGAGTGCTTGGATGCCTCGATCTGGAGGGGACCAGGGAGTCCTAGCGGTGCACCAGATATGGCAGATATTTTTGTTGAAATAAAGCGACCAACGTTTTTAAAGACCTCCTTGAGGAGGTCCATGAACAGGCTCTCCCATAGAACCACATTTAAAAAGTAAAATAATAGGAATTTTATTATTAGAAAGTTGACCAAAAAGGAAAGTTGGTCTCAGATAAAAATACTCAAACAATAGGGGGCGAGTCATCAATTGGTGGAAGTGGTGCTAAGCCTAAGTGCAACAATAGGTGCACACTACCATTAGCCAGGGTCCTATAACTTAAAATTGACCAAACTCGAGTTATGGATTGCAGGTCAAGCTGTTCCAATTTGGCAATACTAAAAATTGATTGGGGTTTGACCCCCATTCTCTGAGCAACTGAATCAAACCATCATCATTAAGAAGACAGCTAGTGATTTTAACGCTCTTGCTGTAACACAGGGCTAAGCATCACGCACATCCCCTAGACCAATCAGCATACTAGCCTGCACCCTACGTTGGTACAAGGTATGTTTTAAGTTAGGGAGGACTTGCAGCTTAAGCTTTTTGTACTCCAGAAATCCAGCCTTATCCTTTCAGTTAGTTACATCAATCATGTCATGTAGCCATGACATTACACTCTTGTTCTTTTGGGGCTCCACCACCTCCGGGGGCTTCCTCCAAGGAAAAGTTCTTGTTGACTGGGGCCAACTTCATGGCGGTGATGGCTTGCTTTGACTTGGATCGTGCAGACTCATGGAAACGCTTGTGGAAGAATTCAGCAAGATCTTGGGCATGTGCGCAGTCACACGCTGGTACTCAACTGTTCTCCACTGCATCAAATCCCTTCCAGGATACAAGATACTCAAGTTTTCTTTTTACCCAATGGGAGGCTACTATATCCTCCACTTCCCATTCCAGCGTTCCATTAACGAGATAAGCCTCAGATGTCTCTGGTGAGGGCCCTCAAACAACGTCAGCTTACATTCATGGAAGACAGCAAAGATTTTGGAACAACTAAGGAAGATCTAACTGGTATGAGGCATGGCCCACTTTTCTGACAATACAGTTAGGTCCAATCTGTAAGTCTAGAGACCCAACTTCTTGGGTTAGATCTAAAAAAGGTCCCTTTTAGTAAAAAAGAAGGGGCATAATGCCCCTGTGGAGACCTTGGCTCAACTGGGGAACTTGGGTCATGTGGTTGATGAATGTCAGGTCACTGCATTGGCACCAAAAGACATCACCACAGTATCCCATTTGGCTGCTTCCTCTCTGGTTGAAAGGATAAAAGAGGTCTGTAAAGAGGCAATACAGGCCAGAAGCCATCAACAGCATCTTCCCCTCCCACTGAGCCCCACTTCGCCATCTTTTACATCCTTGGAAAAGAAGAAAATGGGCCTCAAAACTCAGAAAAGGAATCCAGAGTCAGGAAATCCAGTCCAAGACACGGAATCCAAAAAACTTTGGTCCAGGAAAGCCAATCTGAGTCAGAAATTCGCTTTCAGAAAAAGTTTAAAAAATCTACTAAAATTCCTTAGAATCGACCCTGGTGGAATCCAATTTGGCTGCCCTTCAATCCAAATTAAATCCGCTTATGTTTGGATCAGTGAGGGTCCCTCCCTGGCGGATCAAACAATTATGTTTCCAGAGCTTTTGTGACCTTTGCGTAAATCATATGATAAAGCCCCAAACCCAGGCTGAGTACCCATGAGTACTTCAGCTCCCGCTGCCCAAGAAAAATGTACCTGTGGCACCCCTTTTCTCCATTTTGCATATATAAGGCAACTGCCTCTGTAAGGAGCAGTTGTCAATCTATTTTTACCTTTAAGTTTTAATAAAACACTTCCCACCCAAACCTACTCTGAGAGATCCATTGATTTCTTCAAAATACTTTCACTTAACCCAGTGAAGTATGCAGCGATCTGTGTCCTAGGGCTGATGGTCATCAAGTGGGCCCTCCAAGCCATCAATCCAGTGCCCCACCAAACAGTGATCACGAGCCAAGAATTTCCACAGGCTATGACGCCAATCTGCCACTTCATAAAGAGATTTCAGATCCACCAGAGTCTTCACATTGACCTGTTTCCCATTTGGCACCCAGAAGACTAGCTTCAAATCCACCTCCCACTCCGTGAAATTATCAGAGAATTTGAACTAATCAGCCTCACCAATCTTCTGGTGGTTCAGCGCAATTTGGGTGGAATGAGGCCGTCTCCACTAATCACAATTCTCCATTTGGAGGTGAGGACTCACCATTCACACAACTGCAAGGTGGCGACCAGGCACTGGACCATCTGGACCATTCCTCTGAGGGCCAATACGGCTAAAATCAATTTGGTAAACTGATCCGCCATGCTGGCGATGCATCCAACCTCTCTATCCAACCTGAAACCTCTCAATGAATGAAAGACGAGGCCCAAGGCCTCCCAATGTTCAGATCAATTTGATTCGATTTGATTTGTGAACCCAATCAGCATTTCAAATATTTTGAAAATTTTAAATGATTTTCAGAAAATTAATTATGATGAACCAGTCCAAGATGGTTGGGAAAATAAAGCCAAAGGTCACCAACTGTAAACCCAGGAGGATTGGTCATCCTCTTTGCTCTACCACCATTTGGGATGCCCCAGAAAGACCCACAGTTGCCCCATTGTAGCCATTTGGTTTGCTATGGGGCCTTTGGTATGTTTATTAACTTTTATTTCCATCACTAGAAGAATAGGGGATCCCTCCTACAACTGTGAAGAAATGTTACGCCCTTTGCATTCTGGGCTTTCCACTGGGTTGTTACACACCCAGATTGGAAGCCCAGTCTTGCTTTAATCAGCAGATTCCATGATATAATGGACTGATCTATAACTTCAGCACTTTCCACCCTCCTCATGGGATCAGGCGAAGCAGTTGCTTACTTAATTACCATGAATTTGCATTCTCTATGTGACTTAGTCTTCTCTTGATGGTCATCATCTACTTCTGCAGGGCATGAAAACAACTTCTATTAACCAGGGATAACATTTATCCAGCATCAGCAAACCAGGCTGCACCTTTTTCAAGTGTAGTAACAATGGGAATCCCTCCAGTCCCATCACCTGAAGTAGCAGAACAAGTGCTAAATGCTCTGGCAGAGCTTCATGTACGCTTTGCAGCTGGGGGGTCCCAAACTCCCACTCCCACCGATGCACAGAGAAAAATGGCTCTCTTAGATGCTCTTGATGGGGAAGCACACCGCTGGGTCAGAGGAGTATTATGGGCTGCAAACAAAATGGGGAATCACACTCCTTTATTGAGTTTAGTATCTGATGCGGTCCAAGCACCAAGATTTAGAGCATCCCGCCTCTACCATCTCTTTACCCTCCACCAGAAGGTCCCTGACTTGCCGTTACTGGTAGAGGCCTTCACAGCATTAGTAATTTCAGCTGGGATCCCTAAGAACATTGTAGTGGCAGCTTTCAGAGCAGCCTTGGACAACTCTTCAGAAAGAAATGCCGCATGGGATCCTCTCCTAGTATCCATGGAGGCTTCATTTACCTTAGCGTATTCAGTGGGGGAAAACCCCCTCCATAAAAGTAAACATCAGTGGAAGTAATGGCATCTCATTCATCTGCAAACACCCTCCCAGCTAGTTCATTCCAGTACAACCACCCGCTCCTACCTCTACAGGGAACAAGGGTTCATGGAAGCGCTCTTTGGGGTTGCAGTGGTAGTCCCTACCCACAGGTTACTTTGAAGAGTAACATACCACCAGTGGAGAGTCCCTTCCCTTTCTCTGAGGATGAGGAGTTGAGTGTGACATTGGACCCCAGTAACCCGATTCTAACGCCCACCCAAATGGCCCAGGTGGAAGCCCATGTCGCACCTAATCAGGAAACTGATTCGCATACCACTGAGCCTAGTTCTTCTCCAGTGAGTAAGCCTCACCCAAGATACGTAACCATGAAAGTCCCTCCCCCAAAAAAGTGATGAACAATGGCGTAATGGTAGACCCATCCAATCCAATCCTGCCTAGGGTCCAGGAGAAACTCACAGAGGGATCCTAAAAGAATCAGAGTAGCTTATTGGATACTAAAGGGCCACTTCTCATTATGGGACCAACCTCACTTTCTGCTACCCTCACACTTTCCATGGCCAATAAAGAGGACCAAGCTTATTTCCTGTTTCCCATTACCTTCAGAGTAGAAGTACGGAAGATACAGTACAAGCTCTCCTGAATACTGGAGCAGCGGGCAACTTTATGAATTTAAGAGTGGCACACTCTCTAGACCTAGACACGGTGCTTGCTCCTTATATAATAGGCGCTTCATTTACACCAATGACCTAACATACTGTCCAAAGTCCAGTGAAGTTTTTATCCACAAATTTGGCTTCTGCGATCACTTTTCAGTGGTACCTGATTTACTATACCCTGTCATCATGGAAGTAGGGTGGTGGCGTCGCCAACAGGTGAACATCAATATGGAGCTTAACTCTTTGTCCTTTGCCAATAAGAGATGTAGTGGGGAATTCCCACTAATTGAAACTCTTACAACAGAGCCCTCACTCAGCTCAATTTCTTCCTCTGAGCTTCCCCCTTTGGACCTCCCCCAAGATTTTCCTGACTTCCTAGCCCCATATAAGGATGTCTTTGACATGAGACTTGCAACTCGACTTCCTCCCCATTCAGAATATGGCCTAGCCTTCCAGTTAACAGTGCATCTTGTCAAGATCAACTTCCCGTTGTACCCTCACACAGAGGAAGAAGACAAGGCGCTGGACATCTGGCTAGATGACATGCTGGACAAAAGATGGATTATCAAGAAAGCCTCACCATTGCCTCACCAGTTGTCTTTGCCCAGAAGGTGGATGGAAACCTATGCCCGTGTATGGACTATGGCCATGTTAACAATGTGACAGTTCTAGGCCCATACCCCCTCCCCATGGAACAAACCATTGTACAGGCCATTGCTAAATCCAGAATCTTTTCAAAGTTAGAACTGGTTAATGCCTTTAACCAGGTGAGGGTCAAGGAGGGTCAAGAGTGGCTCACAGCCATTAGGACAAGGCGCGGGATATTCCAGTTCAAGGTGATGCCTTTTGGAATGAAGAACGCACCAGCAACCTTCCAACGTTTGAATGATGATGTCCTGGGGACCTAAGATTTACCTGTGTTGTCACTTACATTGATGATATCCTAATACACTCCACAACCCATGAGCAGCACACCAAGGATTTGGAGGCTGTAATGGCTGCCCTTATCAAGGCAGGGCTCTTTTGCAAGCCGTCCAAATGAGAATTCTTTTGAGAGAAAGTAACCTTCTTAAAGAACCTGGTTCTTTAAGATGGGTATGCTGCCCCCCTGTAAGCTGGAAACCATTCAGTCCTGGCCAACCCCTACCACCCAAAAACAACTAAGAAGTTTCCTGGGCACTGTGAGTTTCCTAAAAAAGTTTTCTCCTGCGCTCGCCCAGCTGGCATCACCCCTCCACTCACTGAAAGGGAAGAACTTCCCTTTCAAATGGGCAGATGAGTGTCAAAAAGCCTTTGAGGCAATCAAAACTGTTTTTTTTTCAGCTCTAATACTGCGGCATGCTGACACATCCAAGCCATTCATTGTGGCATGTGATGCTTCAGAAGTTGCAGTGGGAGCGGTACTAATGCAAGGGCATGAAGGGAGGGAGCACCCAGTGGCATACTACTCAAGGAACTTTACCTCCACAGAACAAGCATGGGCCATCTATGATAAAGAGTTGCTGGGGTGGCATGGTCGCTGACTCATCGGAGATATCTTCTTCAGGGAGCAAAGCATGAAGTCACAGTACTCACTGACCATAAGTACTTATTATATTATCGGAAACCCCAAAAGCTGGCTCATCGTCAATCATGCACATAAAGGGAGTTTTGCAACTTTAGCTTCAAGTATGAGTTCATAAAAGGGCCCCTAAATGTGCTGTTGGATATGTTGAGTTGCAACCCTGCCTTAAAACCAGGCCCAGAGGAGGACCAGTCTGAGCTCACCATAGTGGTCCTTTCCACCATAATCCTCTCCCTCGCCCCTGTCACGGTAGCATATGCCGATATATCTCCAAAAACCCCCATGTGCGAACGCGTTTTAGCAGGTCAACTATGTTGCCCAGAGGGAATTGAAGTGGTAGATGACCTGGAGACTAAGAAGTGCAAAAGGACCCTATACCACTTAAAGGATAGGATAATCTTCTTTTGAGATAAGATTTGGGTCCCACCTACCCTGCGCATGCAGGTTTTTATGGAGCATCACACCCCACCCACAGTACGCCATCCTGGTTCAAAGAAATGTGCCGAGTTAGTCAAAAGAACCTACAATTGGCCCAGGATCTCCAAGAATTTCCCGGCTTGGGTATCAAGCTGTGTTACCTGTGCTTGCTCTAAATCAGACCGCACAGGAAAAAAGGGCTTTCTCTACCCTTTGCAACAAGCTGAGGGCCCCTGGACGTCAGTCTCAGTGGACTTCATTGTTATACTTCCCATGTCCAAGGGGTTTGATGCCATAATGGTGTTTGTGGATAGGTTCACCAGTTTCTTTGTTTCTCCCATGCAACACTACTATAACAGCGGCAGATACTGAAGCACTTTTCGTCACTCATGTCTTCTCCATGTTTGGACTCCCAACGGAAATTGTAAGCGACCGTGGTCCACAGTTCACAGCCAGGTTTTGGGATGCCTTGCTGGGTCTTTTTTAACATCAAAGCCTGCCGTTGTACAGCATATCACCCACAATTGGATGGGCAAACTGAGAGAGTTAATCAAGTGTTAAAACAATATTTACGTTGTTACCCCTCAGCCACCCAGGACACTTGGGCCACAGACCTTCCTTTACCGCAATTTTCCTACAACAATGCTCCACACTCTTCCACTGGATTTCCCCTGTGAAGAAACATTGGGTTACAACCCATCTTTCCAGATTGGAGCACGCTTAACCTCAGCATTCTCCGCAGCAGAGGACTGGATCACCAATATCTGAGTTACCCAAAATCTTGTCCAAGAACACTTATCAAAAGCCATTAAAGACTATAAGAAGTTTTCTGATAGAAAACGACTTCCTGAGCATAACATCTCTGTAGGCTCACTTGTTATGCTTGACACCCGCCACCTGAATATGAAGGTTCCCACCAGGAAATTGGCTAGTAAGCGCTCTGGTCCTTTTGAAGTAGAGAATGATTTGGGTAATGGTGCATACCGCATCAAGCTTCCTACCCATTGGAAACAACACAACGTTTTCCACATCTCTCAACTATCCCCCTTTATGGGAGAGCTTCCTTCTACCCCTGAGTCTATTATTGTGTTGGACTCTCAAGAGGCCAAAGTGGAGGCAATACTGGCTTCAAGGAAATCTAGAAGGTCAGTTCAGTACCTGGTTGCATGGAAAGGCTACCCAGCCTATGAAAATAGTTGGGAAAATGCAAAGGATTGTGAGAATTGCAAGGAGTTAGTAGCTGAGTTCCACGAGTCACATCCTGAAGCCCCCATATACACCCAAGAAAATTGATATGATTTTGGCCATCAAACTCCCTACTAAACACAAGAATTATGCCCTGGTCCACGTACCAGGAGGAGGAATGTTTCTCATTCAAAAAGGAGAGTATAATGTAAGTCTATAGAGACCCAACCTCCTGGGTTAGATCAGTAAAAAGTCCTATTTAGAAAGAAGAATAAGGGACCTAATGCCCCTGTGGAGCCCTTGGCTCTACTGGGGGACTTGGGTCATGTGGTTGATGTCCATTGGGTCACTGCATTGGCACCAAAAGACCCCACCACAAGATCCTATTTGGCTGCTTCTTATAACGGTCAGAAACGTCCCAGTTTCTGATTGCCATCTTACCTTAGGTTTGACTCAATTCACGCCGAACATCCAGTGTGAGCTAGACTCTTGAGGTGGTAAACCTCAGAATTAGGGAAATTAGAAGCAAGAAAAAGATGAAATAGGTAAGCGAGGTTGCAAAGCCTGTAATTAACCTTATTTTTTTTATTATAAAGTAAAAAGTCGCTGATGAACAGGATCCCAATAATCTGATGCTGCGAACACACCAAGGAAAAGACAGGATATTCAAGGGAGATCAAACCCCAAAAACCCAAGTTTTTGTTGATGTGACAAAAACTTGTTGTGCGCGGATCATCAGGTAAGATAAGGTAAGGGCGGCCCCGAGGCCACCAGAGAGAATTCTGAATGAAGTTAGGAATTGTGTGGGCTCGACCTTAAAGGTCGCCCTTCCAGGGCCTCACCCAAACCATTGATTAGGCTTGCAAGAGCCTAATCAATAATTCAGGCGAGGCACAACCCAGCGCCAAAACCTGACAAACACCAAAAATCTTTTTGAATGAATCAATTCGGATCTGGAAAATCTGAACCCAAATAAAAATGCAACAAATAGCTTAATACCATTTGTTACATCACCCCTACTAAAGAAGGGCCCCTCCCCAAAGAGGGGCCCCACAACAGGAGGCTGCCACCATGAGGACTTCCTGAGGCGAGTTACCTCGAGCCCCAGGAAAATTATCCTGGAGAAATTTCAGGCCCCTTTCAGGGAAAAAGATAAACGGTGAGAGCAAATTGGGACTGGGCTGCCAGAATCAGCCCGCCCGGCATGAGGAAGCACGCCCAGTGCTTGGCTGTGGTGCGCCTCCCCTCCCACGCCCCAGTTGGTGATGGTCTTCCTATCCCAACCAGGAAGGCACTCTCTCCAACTGAAGCGCAGAAGGGGCGCGCAGTCCAGCGAGGCTGGATGGCCACTCCCATACCAAATGGACTGTCTGTAGGTGAGGGAGCCCTGCTGGGCCAGGTCCCCTCGGTGCCAACTAAATCCTTGACGGGGGAAAAGGCCCCACCAGAATTTTGCGCCAATACTTGCTTCAGGTCCAGGGTTGGTCATCAGTCACTAAATCCCTCCGGTGCTGGTTACTTGACAACTGGGACCTGATGCGACCACTGAGGTCAGCCAAACTGGGGATCTGGTGGTGTGCTGGCAGCACATGCAGTTTGGAATAATGTAATGGTCGGAAACATCCCAGTTTTGATCACCATCTTACCTTACATTTGGCATGAATTGCAATGAACCTAAGGTAAGATGGCGATCAGAAACTGGGACGTTTCCAACCGTTACACTTCTTCTCTGTTTGAAAGGATAAAAGAGGTCTTATTTAGGTAATACAGGCCAGGAGCCATCAACAGCATCTTCCCTTCCCACTGAGCCCCACTCCACCATCTTTTACATTCTTGGAAAAGAAGAAAATGGGTCTCAAAACTCAGGAAAGGGTTCCAGAGTCAGGAAACCTGGTCTGAAACATGGAATCCAAAATTCTGGGTCCAGGAAAGCCAATCTGAGTCAGAAATTTGCTCTCAGAAAATTCTAAAATTTTTTTTAAAAATTCCTCAGAATTGACCCTGGCGGAACCCAATTCTGCCACCCCTTCAATCCAAGTAAATCCGCTTATGTTTGGATCAGTGAAGGTCCCTCCCTGGAGGATCAAACATTTACTTTGCCAGAGCTTTTGTGACCTTTGCGTAAGCCACATGATGAAGCCCCAAACCCAGGCTTTTACCCATGAGTACATCAGCTCCCGCTGCCCAAGAGAAATGTACCTGTGGCCCCCCTTTTCCCCATTTTTCATATATAAGGCAACTGCCTCTGTAAGGAGCAGCTGTTGGTCTATTTTCACCTCTAAGTTTTTAATAAAACAATATACGCCCAAACCTACTCTGAGAGCTTCATTGCTTTCTTCAAAATACTTTCACTTAACCCAGTGAAGTATGCAGCGATCTGTGTCCTAGGGCTGATGGTCATCAAGTGGGCCCTCCAAGCCATCAATCCAGTGCCCCACCAAACAATGATCACGAGCCAAGAATTTCCACAGGCCTATGATGCCAATCTGCCACTTCATAAAGAGATTTCAGATCCACCAAACTCTTCACAATGACCTGTTTCCCATTTGACACTCAGTGGACCAGCTTCAGGTCTGCCTCCCACTCCATAAAATAATTGGAGAATCTAAACTAATCTGCCTCACCGATCTGCAGGTGGTTTGGCGCAATTTGGGTGGAGTGAGGCCATCTCTGCTAATTGCAATTTTCCGTTTGGAGGTGAGGACTTGACATCCACACAACTGCGAGGTGCCAACCAGGCACTGGACCATCTGGGCCATTCCACTGAGTGCCAATATGGCTCAAATCAATTTGGTAAATTGATCCGCCATGCTGGAGATGCACTCAACCTCTCTACCTAACCTGAAACCTCTCAATGGATGCAAGACGAGGCCTAAAGCCTCCCAATGGTCAAATCAATTTATATGATTTGAATTGTGAACCTGATCAGCATTTCAAAAGATTTGAAAATTTTCATGATTTTCATAATTTTTATTATGATGAACCAGTCCAAGATGGTTGGTAAAATAAAGTCAAAGGTCACCAACTGCAAAACCAGGAGGATTGGTCATCCTTCTTGCCTCTCCCACCCTTGGGGATGCCCCAGCAAAACCCACGGTTACTTACATTGCAGCCATTTGGTTTGCTATGGGGCCTTTGGTATATTTATTAACTTTTATTTCCCTCACCAGAACAATAGGGGATCCCTCCTACAACTGTTCAGAACTACTATGCCCTTGGCATTCTGTGATTTCCACTGGGTTGTTACACACCCAGATTGGAAGCTCAGTCTTACTTTAATCAGCAGATTTCATGACACAATCCTCTTTGGTCCAAGATTTTTGCATGGCTGCTTGATAAGGTTGTTTCTAATATCCAGCATCACGAGATCCTTTTCCTTATACGCAGGAACTACCCATATTTTCTGTCCACTTTCTTCTTATAAGCTTTGTATTTTTGCATCCAAATTCAAGTTCACCCCCTGGTGTATTTTTATAAGAGTCTTCGCAAAGTCCACCACTGCTTCCACTTTGAATCCATAGCTGAACTCCATGTTAAAGCGAGGTTGAAGCCATGGTTGGCAAAAACGTAAAACTGATTGACCATGCTGGGCGTTGTTATAGCTGAATTAATCCATGGGGAGGTGAAAAACCCAATCTGAATGATCTGCAGCAGTGTAAAATTACAGGAAATGTTCCAGGCACTGGTTCACTCGCTCAGTCTGTCCATCTGATTGGGTGATA
>JAKSZP010013804.1:0-43921 GCA_022478985.1 Massospora cicadina
TTTTGTGATGTCAGTCCCCAGGGAACTAACCTGCCCATTCCTGAATTGTTCACCACTTAGGTCAAACTTGCGGAACCAAATCCCAGCTTGTTTTCCCTCAAAATTGATGACTATTTTATCAGGCGCATTGCAATGAGAAAATTGTTGGTCAATTCTCCTTCCTTAAATTTTCCAATAAAAACAACTTCCCGCAAAATCCCATTTTTATTTGTTGAGAATTAAGCTCCCTTCTAGTTCCATATTCGTCATACCATCAGCTGTGCCTCTGGCATTCTGGTTTGCCACTTGGATGCTCTGGCATCTGGGCTGGCAGGCCAGTCTAGTTCTTACTTGCTTTTCTCCTGACAGTATGGCACATACCAGGCTATCCGTTGGTAAACCCATATCCATCAATCTTAGACATTTACCTTTACAGCTCAGAAGTAAGAATGTTTTAGGTCAAGTTCTGCTTAAAAAGGGAAATGTCAGCCAAATGCGATTTTTGGATGTTTTTAAGAACTTGTATAATAGTCATAAATATGATAAAGTCGAGGAAATTGAAAACTTTATTCTCTTGTTGCAAACACTTTTGCAACAAATTCAATTCAAGTCTAGATAAAGTTTAATAATCTCATCAAAGAGATTAGTTGGCGCCCAATGTAGGGGAGCAATTGGGCGAGTAAAATTAAGGGCACAGGAGTTGGCCCAGCATCAACCAAATTTTGTAAACGCCCCAGAGAGTCCAGCGGAATATACAAAATTAGTAATAAAAAACTGGCGGTTACCATTTCCCCAGAAATGTTGGCTTGTCAAGCGCGCTGCAACCAGTTCATCAATACATTGCACTCCCAACCACTATCATCAGTGGAACATGGGGTGCAGGTTTTCCTGGATATTCAGCAAATGGCGCCTTGGGAGATGTTTTGTGGTGATGTACACACACATTTCCCAAACGCGGTGTATGTCACACCCCACTCCATGCCACACGGTTGGCTGGATCTTGGCTTCAAAACAAAGGAAGCGGCAGATGAAGACGCAAAAGTGCGCATAGTAGTAGACCTCCCGGACAGTCAATGGGTAGTCCAAACAAAGCACACCCTATGGACTAAATCGAACCAAATTTTTGTGACTTTAATTTCCTACCCACAATGGTCAAGCGCACTGTTCTCAAGCACCACCTGAAGGCCTGGTTCGCCTTATACGGAGAGATACAATCCTTCAAAATGCAGTGCTTTACATTAATGCCAAACCTGTGCACAGGCAAAGCAATTGCTGTTCTCACCCCATCTGCAGGTATAGCAGAGGATTTGACCCAAATCCCACAAACCTCTTATGTCAAAATAAATGGGCAAAACACCCATCCATTCCAGGTCACCATGGATAGCGCGCCCCCCATCTGCATGTTCTGTTATGCGTTTGGTCACAAGGCCCACACCTGCCCTATTGAGGAGGGCATTACTCATCAAGAAATTCTCATAGATTCAATGGCTGGTGCAGAAGCCCACTATGACTCAGAATTAGACACCGACACAGCCTTCCCATGGGGAGCGCAAGGCTGTTACATTCTTTAAAAACCAGTGTCCCCACAAGAGCGGAAGAAGGCCAAGTAGGCCCACAAGGTGGGGGCCAAGGAGGTGGCTAAGACCATGTCCTCAATCCTGCCAGCCCAGCTCCAGGAGGACATTGAGACATTTGCGGTGGAGGAAGCTTGTGAATCCCTCAACCAATCAGATTAGTATGCCCAAGCTGATTGGGCCGCCCAAGCTGAACACCCAATGGGTGAATCAGTTTCACTCGACCAATGCACCCAAGCATCAATTGAGAGCGAGTTACTCACCAACAATCCTCCTGACTTTCCACCTCCAAGCAATGGTGCACCACAGATGCACACACCGCAAAAAAACTCGTCCCACAGCAGGGAAAAAGCGAAGGCAAAAGCCAATGTGAACCCCACTGCTAAAGCTAACCATTTTGACAATTAATATGTATCATTGAATACCCACAGTGCCAAGCAGTGCCATGATGAAAAAGAGAAGGCTGAATGGCTCAGGTGCCCTTCCCCTCACACCTAAGGTGCGATGGGGGGAGCCTTTACTTTAGGGACGTTGAACATCACTGGACTCAAGGCCTCGCTGTCCTGAGCTAGGTAACTGAGTTTTTTACAAAAAATTTACCTGTGAACATCCTGGCCATTCAGGAAACCCACTGTCCGCGTGGTACTGAGGAAGCATGGTTTTCCATGCTCCTATTTTCTCCTTTTGTTCTGAGGACTGTGGGGTGCTAGTTTGAATGGAAAGTAATTTTTAAATTTATTTTATCAAAATCATACCTAAATGGCCGCAGCCTTGTTGTCACCTTTTCATGGGATGATGAAGTGCACACTGTCGTTAACATTTATTTCCCAACCCGTGCATGAGAACGTCAGGAATTTTATTCAACAAGCAATTCCCTTCAGCTACCCCCCAACCCGTTTGTTGTTGGAGACATGAACTGCTGGAGGAACCCATTTACAGACCGCTGGCCCTCATCGCTTACACCACAACAGGGACACGTTGAATTTCGCGTTCTCAAAGCCACCCTAGGGTTGTTCAATACTTTACCACACCATGCTTTGCTACTCACTAACATGTCGCGCCCCCCTATACACAACAGCCAGTGAAGGTCCATGACCCGCATTGACATTATCTTCATGCCATTTAAATTTCATACCCACATTTCCCACTTCACCATGACAAAAATCGTTTTCTCTGACCACAGGATGGTATTGATTTACTTCCGTTTATCCAACTCAGTAGCCCAGGTGCTGAAATCATGCAAACTTTGCTTAGCTAAAAATTGTGTTGCCAAGATTTTCTCATGGGTAGAATCATGACCTCAGCTCTGGAGTTTGTCGCACCATTATGTGCAGATCCAATTTCCACTTGGTCAACCTTCAAGGCGAGCATAATCCACCAGGCTCGCCAACTCTCCTCCCACCACTCATGGACTGCCTCAGCAGTCATTTTGCGCACACTGGCAGAGTTGACCACCTGGAGTCCAAAATCCCCACTGTGGGCTACAGCCTAGCTTGGGGTCGCAAGTGGGAAGAAGTGGCCACCCACCTCAACGCACTGGTGAGACAACACAAGCATCTGGTTTGTGTTCAGTAAAATCTAAACATATTACAGTGGGTGATACACGCTCTGTTCCATTTTTTTCGAAAATTCTTTGCATTGCACCAGAGTTTGGCCTGCACACAGGTGCAAAGGCCAGACCACTCCGTCGTGGATACACCAGCGGAAGTGTCAAATGAAATACAAAGCTATTACTCTGAACTGTATCGATCCAATTCAATTCCTCTGGCTGAAATGGAAACTTTTTTTGAAAGTGCACACATCCGCACCATTTCCTAATTCCTAGAGTTGATGAATTTGATTACTCGGGATAAACTCTGGCTCTCCGTTTGTGGTGTACCATATAGGAAATGCCAAGGTCTAGATGGCATCCCTTATGAGTTCTATAAGAAGTATTATAAAGATTTATCCTCCTTGCTGCTTGCCTCTCTTAAGCAATGCCTTCTGGAAAGCGCCTCCTGATAAGAAGAGCAAGAGGCCTTCATGATTACATTGTACAAAAAAGGAGATAAGCTGGATTTGGCCAACTGGCGCCCCATTTCTCTCACTAACTTAGACACAAAAAATTTACTAAAATCATGACTAACCGTCTAGGGGTTGCTGCCTCTGCTCTCATTTCCCCTGAACAATTTGGTTTCATTCCCAAAAGGTCAATTTGGACAATATACACACCGTAGCAAGTATCTGTCAATCCACGGCTTCTGGAGCACTTATATTTTTGACCAGCAGAAGGCCTATGCCAAAGTCAATTGGGACTACCTCAAAGCCTGCCTCTACAAGTTCCGCCTCCCCCTTTGCTTCATTAATTGGGTGATGTTGCTAACGGAGTCCGCCACAACGGCTGTGCGTGGCCTGGGCTTCCTCACGGATGTAGTCTACCCTCATAGGGGACTGCGTCAAGGGGACCCTCTTAGACCACTCTTGTATAGCTTCAGCCTTGACCCACTTCTTTAATATGTGAATGCCCGCTTTACTGGTGTCCATGTTTAAGGCCAAGCTCCAGTCAAGATGTTGGCGTTTGCTGATGATTTTGTGGTTGGGGTGTCTAACAATCATTATGCACATGCGCTTATAGATACTATCCAAGTTTACTCCAGGGTAAGTAATGCAGCACTCAACGCCTCCAAAACCTAAATTGTTCTCCTTGGTCGGTATCAAGCCCGCTGTGCCCAAGCGCCTGTTTTCTACCTGCCTTGTCAGATAGCGCAAGAGATAGCTTTCCCTGCCCACCCCACACCGCCCCGCTTGTGCTCCCCTTTGTGCCAAGTCCCACCGTTGGCCCAGTCCGCCATTTGGGGGTGTGGCTGGAAGCAGTAGGGTACGCCTCAACGGTGATGGAAAACCATATACTAGATAACGTTACAAAACGTATAGCTTCCCTCAGAGTCCGTCAGACCTCCCTTACAGGCAGGGTAGTGCTAGCCAGCTCTATGCTCCTCACTAAAGTTTGTTTTAAAGCCCACGCCATCACTTTTTCCCCATGTTTCTTCAAGTCACTATATGCCCTTCTGCAAGGGTGGCTTTGGTTAGGTCGCCCACCGCCAGTGCTCCTGGATGTCATGTTTGGCCCTCGCCGTTGTGGTGGTATGGGTCTGCTCAACTTTGAGACCCATGGTGCCAAAATCCTTGGCACCTGGATCGCTGCCATTACTACCCCTACAATCTCAGCCCAGCACTGGTCCTGCACGTTCCGCTCCAACTTCTCCTGCGCCCTGGGCCTCACCAATCCTTCCCACCTGTTGGGATTTTTGCCCATATTCCCAGCTTGCTAGATTACCTGGTATCTCTAGGTGAAAATTCCCTAAGGCGAAGTGAATTGGAAATCAGCTGGCCCAAGTTTCGGAGTAACTACATTTGGGGGATTTTGGGATATTCTCTTGGTCATATCCATTCGGGATAAATCTGGATGAATACTCAAGATCTCATCAGGCGGAGTTGCCAATGAAATAGGGGCATTTGATAGTGATTAACTATCAGGTGTACCGATTGGGATTGGTCAGGTTTCATCACCAACTGATTGTAAATGAATAGTAAGTTGTAAGGTGAGTGATGCCGCCTGCAACTAGCAAATCAATCAGTAAGTGAGTGACCTGCCTTAATGGGTAATAAGTCCCATTACCTAAAGAGATCGCTATCCAAAGATGGGTTGGTTTGCTTGGATCAAGAGGGAAACGTTAGGGACACGTTTTCTGACCCTTTTTGTTTTAGCTCTTGAGGATGTACAATGACGGAATCCTAGCCAGGATGAGGAAGACCATCGCTGCTGAGATAAGGGTGGGTGATTTAGTGGCAACAGCTGCCATTTCATCTAAGAGTATTCAATTGAGGGTTAGACAGCTGAATCCCCTACTATATAATTCCTTAAGTTTACTATAATAAAAAATTATCTTTTAGTATTATTAATATTATTAGTAATATTATCCATTCTGTATTTAGTTAAAATATCATCAGCTTCTATTGTGCTGTTCTGTCTTAAGGATAATAATTTCAGAGGGCAATAATTGGAAGACTCTCAGAGAGAATAGTAAAGATTTGAGTGGGGATCTAGAGGAGAAGGAGCCACAATCAGGGATAGGAGCTTACTGTGTGTTGGGCTGAAGAGACTGTCAACAGGGTATCTCAGCGAAGTTTGGGTGGACAAGAGCAAGGGAACGATCCCCACGAGTGCAAAATCATGAGTATCTAATCAGGAATACTGGCTGAGTGTTGGGCTAAAATATAATTAATACTCAACTATGGACAATAGTCTCCATACTGTCATTGATTCATTATTTCTCTACTATAAAACGTGATGAAGTGCACAAGGAAACCAAACCTGTGCAGTAAAAAGGTTACTGGGTTGCTTGCCAATAACAACCACCAAAGTAAATTTCCACTAGTTGTTGCTCACTTCAGGGGTAGTTGAGTGAAGAATCTATAAGAATGTCGTACAAAGACAAGCTACACAAACTGAAGGACCAAGTTAGCCACTGTAAACCAGAATGCCTTAAACTCAGCGGACCATTAGGAGTTTGCAGCCTTGGATTTATGAGTCGCCAAGGTGGAGGGAGGAATAGCTTTAGCAGCTTTGGGACTGAGTTACTGATGAAAGTAACTTCGTTGAAGAAGAAAGAAGGTGAACTCGTTTGAGAGGTCTTATACCTGAAAGTGGAGTGAGAAGCGGATCGCGTTCATTTAAAAAATTTTGGTGTAAATATCAAAAGATTAATCAAACAAGTGGAGGAACTTAATTCTCACAAATGGGCTTGTGAGAACGATATGGCAAGCAATGCTGAAGAAAGAAGTCCTCGCAAGATACTTGGGAAGTCAAATACCCCAAGGAACATGCCACCCGCTTTTAATGCCATTTTGAGATGATGCCTGAAGTCACTCCTCAAGTTAGCTGAGTAGCTGAACCGAGAGAATCAGCCAGAAATAACTTGGAGGAATTTAGGGCAACGCTGAAATTTCCAACGTTCCATTGATATAACACCCCAGCGTTTTTCCTACTGTTTGACATGACCATGAATGGCTATGGGGATCGTCAAAAGGCGTTGACAGTCATGAATTGCCTAGATACCGACTAACAGAACTTAGTGTTACCTCACCTGGAGGGGGACAGCTTGTCATATGCTGAGGCAAAGGCGGCCATCATGAAAGAGTTCAGGAGTCTGACACGCATGTCAAAATGGTGCAAGAATTTATGGGAATCCAGTTCCATAAAGACAAGTCTTTAGCTAGCTTTGCAGATCAGTTTTACCAGGAGTCGCAGATCCTGGCTGGAGCAAAAGTAATGGATGACTTTGATGCCAGATTCGCCTTACAAGCGGCCATTTGGCCCTATCACAATTTGCATCACATGATGTCTTCCGTGTTCATGACAGAAATAACTACCTCACAAATAGTAGATAATTTGAAGATTTTCGGGAGCGACATTTGATGCCCCAAATAGAAGCTTCAAATCCAATCTAGTATGAAATCCGAATCCCATGAAGGGAAACAGAGGAGCCAAAGAGGTGACCAATTGAACCATGCCAGAAATAAGCCCAAAGAATTCAGACAGTTAAACAATAAGGAAAAGATCTGCTATCATTGTGGTGAGAAAGGACAATTTCGCGTGCACTGTAAAGAGCCAAAGGATCAGATTAATGTGATCTAGGCCAAAGAGTCAGCAGCTACCATGGAATCGGGAAAAGGGCCCGCGGCCTAGATGGGGAACAGTCTAGAGCTGCGGAGAAACCTGTTCCTCCTGACATTATGAATGAAGAAATCGATATCAGCAATCTGTTCATAGATGCCAAGCAGGATCAGCTGTATCAAGTGGTCAATATGGATGTAAATGCCTTGACCAGAGCCAGGGCAAAGAGAATCAACCCCACATTATTCAAGGAAGTTGACCAGCCATATGATCAACAACTGGCAGACAAGATTCGAACTTCTGAGAATGCTGAAGAATTATCTGACATCCGTTTAGATGAGGCTAATCTGTCTATCCACCTCAGTGCAATAAAGGAATCATTTCTTGATTTATTGGCGCAAATTATTCACACCCTAGATTCAGCTAATAATGCCACCATTCACTCATTAAACACTATACTACAATACTCTGAGTGTATATATATAGACATACAAGTGAATCAAGCGAGGGTAAGGGTGATTGTTGATAGTGGAGTGCCCATCAATATTGTCTGTACCAAGATGGTAAAGAGGATGAAGATATCGCTGGACTTGGAGCATAAAAAAGAATATGGGACAGCTGGGCTGAACACCACCATCTTCTGTGGAGCGTATAGTGCATTGCCACTATGATTTGGGTCGTTGGTGGTATCTGCGCCAGGCATAGTTTTGGTGAATCAAAACTATTACATTCTGATTGGAATGGAGTTTCTATGGAAATATGGAGTTAAGTGTAACTTCAAGGATAATATGTTGACCATCTTGGGTCAGACGTTATCATTGGTATATCAGAAGGATGGTGAAGCTCCGCTGAATCAGAGAAACAACTTTATTAATCTAATATACAATGATGACATTGTCCCAAATATGATACCAATTAGTTAGTAGAAAGTGACACAAAATGCCAACGGAAATCCTAGAGATTAGGGAATTCCACTGAGGATCAATAATGAGAGGACCATACTGGCCGGATTGCAGATGATAGTCAGCACAGGGTTGATATTGGAGATTCCTGAGCTGTTGTATGGGGAGGTTGGAAGCCCCTGGAAAAAGTCCAGAGTGGAGCCATGGGTGGCTCCTGGAATAATAATGCCAGGCCATGGAGAAATTCGAGTTCTCCTGGAGAATTTAAGTGAAAAACCATTGAATATCATGAGTAATTAGATTATCACATTTGTTTATCTGATCCTGATAGCTGAATTAAGAAATTTCCACATTTTGGGTCTCTCAATGAAATGGGATTACCAGCCGGGGTGAATGAAAGTATCAACCTATTGGTTGATAGAGAGCAGCTCGCTGATCCGTCAGAAGGTCAGCAAGAGGAGGTGCTCAAACTATTTGAAAAGTATTGGGAAGTGTTCGTTCAGGACAACCACAATTTGGGATGCGCACAAGATGTGATCTACAGGGTTGACACCAGGGAAAATTTGCCAATAAGGATGAGACCAATCTGACAATTGAAAGCTGCCGAAATGTTAGTGGAGGATAAAATCAGCAAACTGGTGAAGCATGGGCTTCTAGTTCCGTCGTCAAGTCCCTGGGCAAGTCTGATTCTGATTGTGAAGAAGAAGGATGGATCCAACCGGGTGGTGATTGACTACCAAAGGCTGAACAAAATTATGAAGAAGAATTATATCCCCTACCAAGGATTGACAATTTGCTAGATCATTTAGGAGAAGTGAAGTATTTCTCTGCAATGGATCTGATCTTGGGATATTGGCAGATTGACTTTCCAAAGGAAGACCAGGAAAAATGCGCGATTATTACTTCGCAGGGGCTATACCAACCGACAAGGATGCCCCAGGGTCTATGCAATGCGCCTGCAACGTTTCAGAGGGCCATAGATGTGATATTAAGTGACTTGAAGTTGTCATACATCCTGGTATATCTGGATGATATAAACGTGTTCAGTAGGACATTTACTGATCACCTCCACCACTTGGAAAAAGTATTTAAGTGACTGTCCGCGGCTAACCTGAAGATCAAGCCAAGGAAGTGCCACTTCTTTAAGAAAGAGTTAAAATATCTGGGATTCGTAATCAACTCCAGTGGATTGCAGCCACAAACCCAGAAGATTGCAGCTATAGAACGTATGGCTGTACCAAAGAGTGTCTGAGACATCCAAGTGTTCTTGGGATGGTCAGATACTACAGAAGATTTATTCAGGACTTCGCCCAAATAGCTGATCCATTATTCCACCTATTGAAGGATCTGAAAAAAGTATTTGTATGGAATAAAGAGGCCCAGGACTCCTTCAATGAGTTAATCCAGTATTTAATAGATTCGCTGATTCTGAAATATCTAAATTTCAATTGGGAGTTTATTATTCAAACCAATGCTTCATTGATGGCGATTGGCGCCATACTGAGCCGATTAGACAAACTTGGGGATGAACATCCGGTGGCATATGTGAGCCAGAGACTCTCAGCCACTGAGAGAAACTACACCATAACTGAGTGTGAATGCCTTGTGGTCATTTACGCATGTAAGCAGTTTTGGGTTTACATCCGCAGAATGCACTTTAAAGTAGTGATGGACCACTCTTAGTTGCGTTGGCTTCACAATTTTAGAGAGCCAGAAGGATGACAGTCCCAATGGGCACTTAAGCTCCAGGCTTATGATTATGAGATTGTCCACTGAGCAGGGGCTTCTCACCAGAACGCGGATGGCTTATCATGGTTGCCAATGGTCCAGATGGTATACCCGCAGGTGGATGAGCTATTCCAGAGAATGGTCGACAGAAAATTGGGGACAAGACCTGAGAAATCTAAGGTGCCCTTCATAAAGCAATGAAAAACACTGAGACCATGGGTGGACAAGTATTTAAGACGATCAATGGAAAGTGATTATTATTTTTTAAAACCATCGGAAAGAGCAGCTATAGTGCAAGCAGCTCACAAGGTTGTCAGGCATGGAGGCCTGTGGAAAACAACTGACCATATTTGCCAGTATAATTACTAGGAATTGATCAATTATGATGTCGCAAATTATCTAGCTTGTTGCATGGAGTGCCAGCTGCACAAAACACATAAAAATACAACTGGATACCGAATGTCCGCCCTTGATTTTCTTAAAACATGGTGTCCATCGAATTTATAGGACCGCTGACAATGAGCACATGGGGAGTCAAGTACATCCTAATTGCCATTGACCATCTGATGAGATGGGTCAAGATGAAGGCCCTAATGAGAGTAGACGCTACCAGTACTGCGAGGTTCATCCTGGATCAAGTAGTATACCGGCATGGATGTCCACAGGTCCTGCTTAGCAACAATGGGACCAACTTCACGTCTCATGTGATCCCAAGATTAATGAGATAATGAGTATCTGAGGAGTCATGTTAGTACCTTACTGGCCAGAGACAAACGGACTGGTAGAACAGATCAATGGAACGCTAGCTGCGATGCTTAGGAAGCTAGTTGCAGGGAGAACTTCTGCATGGGGAACATACCTGAGTTTGGTGATGTTCGCCTACTATATTAGTCATCATACAGCGACTGTCATGTGCACATGACATCATAGTGGAGACCAACCCCAAAGATAAGGCTGGGCACCAGGAGGCCCAGAAGGTGAAGCTACAGGCCCTCCCTGACCTGAGGCACACCCTAGACCAACGCTGGGTATGGGCAAAATATGCCAAAGTTGGTACTAGTGGGGTGCCAAATGCCCAGCCCCTCACATCAACCCAGCCGTTAAAATGGATGGTCTACCAAATTAACGTGGATGGTTCCATTCAGTTTATTGAGGAATGGGGTTTTGAAACCCTTCCATTTATGAAACAACGCATTTGGGTCAAAGCCAACTTCAATTGATCACTCAAGTGAAGTCAGTTTCAGCTTATATAACTAATTTGGATGGTAAAATTGCCCTATTGGTGGGTTGGTGCTTGGGTCCACTGCAGCAAACCCCGTATTCCCCCATTGACACTTAAATGTGTTTTCCCCAACTAACATTCCTTTTTGGTCACTTTCCAAATAAAACACCCCTGTTTTTTATTTTTTAAAATGTTATTCCGGACAATCTTATGTGCAGACCCCTTTGAGGAGGTCTCGCGCTCCATTAAACTTGCCATTTTTGACACAGTAAGATTATCACCTTGTGCACCGTTGGTTCGTCCAGGTACCCTCCAACATGGGTCGTTTACCCCATCTCTCAGTGTGCACCATGACGTTTTTGGCTGGTTATTTATCACATTTCTTTGCTTAAGTTATTATTGCTCCAGCACCCTCTGCTGGGCATTAATAATTTTTATTTTAATGACTAGTTCCCTGGCGTTGGGCCTGTGCACTGAGCACTACCACGCTGGGAACAGGAGAGTTATAGACACTCTCCTTACAGCGACAGTAAAGATGCCATATGAATTGTTATATGGAAGAAAGGCCGCGTTGCCGCTGTTTTTATATTTGGTGGTGGCACTTATGTCGGGAATGAGTACTGAGCAATACCTGAACTGACTGACAAGTATCCTGATCAATATGCAATTGCAAGCATTTGATACAACTTTGAAGAAAAGGATGCGAGCAAAATCGATGGATGACAAGAACTGACTGGCCTAAGCCAAATAACGAATAGGGGAAAGAGTTGCCTATTGTGATATGCATGGTTTTGGAAAAAGAAACAAACTAGATGTGTTATGGTTGGGTCCATTCAAAGCTATCACCAAGACAGCAACTGATGCCTACTCCATCAAGAATCTCTTGGATGGAAGAGTGGTGAATCGAGTCCACACTAAGTATCTAAAGTGATGGAATGATGAAAAAAATAAAAGAGTTCCCAAAGGACCAATGAATCATTATGTTGGTCATGTCTTGATGATTAGGCCAAGTCCAAAAAAAGGACCTCTGAACCATAGAAAACCGGCAGGTTAAAGTACACAAGACCCAGTTTGGTGAACAAAATAAAAAAGATGGAGCGCTGAACCAAAACAAGGCCAAGTCCCATAGAGAAAAAAGAAGAATAAAGATAAAAAATTGATAAAAGATATTGGAAAAAAGCTTATAAACCACATAGAGAAAAAGCCAATATAATTTTATAATTTTTATTATATTAATTTCCTCAGTACAGGATGTTTCCGCCTATGTCGCCTCTTTGGGAGGGAGGATGAATTGCGGTAGGAATAAACAGCTTATTAAATTGATATGAGATCAGACACTAGCAAGGGCTAGACCTACACGAAACCACATCCTTTGAGCAGATGCCAAGCTCTGAGAGAAAGCGACTAGGGGAAGGGAAATTGAGATGTCAGATGAAGCCAATCACAAAACCCTGGAGCTGGGAGGAAAGCAACAGTATAAGAAGAGGCAAATTGGCAAATAACCCCAAGTAATCCCAATACAGTACCAGAGCTGGAAGATTAGTCCTGAACGCCTGATGACAGGCTTTATCAAGAACTCTGGACATATGGGTCGGTAATGAAGAAGGGATGCTTGATGGGGGTTGCCAAATCATGCCCCCTATCAACGCCATCAGTGGAAGATACTGATGTGAAGCACCGGAGAATATATAGTCATGCAGGGAGTGGATTGCATCCTGCAATCAATGACTACAGGCTTCTCAGAAGCTAAAGCTGAATGAATGGTGGAACCCAGGCAAGGCTGGAAGCTTCGTGGACCAACTTTGAAGAGCTTGGCCAGCAAAGCGAAGAGCATAAGCGGCGGTATCCCAATCCAGGATGTTATCAAGATCAGAGGGATTCAGCACTAGAGTCAAAGCCTCAGAAGCTTGGGCTCAGAGTTCAGCATAGGGGAGTTTGAAGTGAATACTGTTACTGCTGGTGAGCTCAGAGACCAGAACAGCGGGTTTGTAATATTGCCTGAGTCAGAAGAGGAACTCAGGAGGCAGGTCTGACACAGCAAGAAATGAGTGATCAAGAGCAACAGTCATAATCTCCAGAACATCTACGACGATGTTTGGACCATCAGCAAAAGGAGCCAAATCCAGGAGAGTTTCAAAATCCAACTCTGGAATTGACAGCAGAGGAAGAATCAGCTGAGAGTTGTTTGAAATGATAGATAGCCTGGTTTTGGAGTGATTAGTTACCTTTTTTGGTAATTCAATGGAAGGACTAGCCGCTGGTGTCAGACTAGGAGTATGAGTCCTGGAAGGACCATAGAAGAGGTTCCTCCAAACATCCTGACTCATTTGCTTGAAGAGATGGAAGTCTTGATCAGAAAAACTGCTCAGAAGCTGCTAGTATCACAACTCATAATTTGACATATGAGCGGATGAAAGGGGAGATCTCAGACTTATATAGAAGCTGACATTATGCACTCTACAAACCATGAAGCTCCAATTTTGGAGAAATTAATCTCAAAATTTATGAGATAAGCTCTCCAAGGGAAGAATTAGGAATGACTTGAGCTAAGAGGTTATAAAAGAAATAACAAGGGCAAATAGAAATAAGTATTCTTTATTGGGCCGCTTAACAAAGATTGATGGTAAGAGTCTCCTATCTAGGATGAGGAGAATATCATAAAATTGAGGACTCCAGACCAAGAATCCTGAATATGACAGCGGGTCATATACCCTGACGGGGGAAAACTGGATTCCAGGACTAATATCATCATGAGTAAATCAATCAGCCTGGCATGACAGTAGATTTTGAGGACCGCTCTCTGAGAAGGTGGTAGCGAAGAGGAAGAGGAAGAGGAAGAACGCCATATGTCAAAGGTTATCCCTAGCAGCATTGAGTATTGACAAGTGTACTCTGCTTGAATCAACAAAGTTTTTGATCAAGTGTCCAAAGCAGTGTTCTCATGCCTCAGTCCTTTTCTCGCTAAAAATCTAGGCAAGAGGGGGGATGTGTTGCAATTTTTGCCCATATTACCAGCCTGCTAGATTACCTGGTATCGCTAGGGGAAAATTCCCTAAGGCAAAGTAAATTGGAAATCAGTTGGCCCAAGTTTCAGAGTAACTATGTTTGGGGGATTTTGGGATATTCTCCTGGTCATATCCGTTGGGGATCAATCCGGATGAATACTTAAGATCTCATCAGGCGGAGTTGCCAATGAAATAGGGGCATCTGATAGTGATTAACTATCAGATGTACCAATTGGGATTGGTCAGGTTTCATCACCAAATGATTTGGAATGAATAGTAAGTTCTGAGGCGAGTGATGCTGCATGTAACGCACTGGCTCCTTCCAATGAGCCACGAATGAGTTGGGCAACAGGATCCATGTTACAGACCATAGGGCTGACAGGGCTCCTGATACTACTCTCCTTGTGCGCGCGCTACAAGATTGGACAAGCACCCCCTGGAAGACAGGAGCAACAGCAGGCCTTTAACCTATTATGCACACCTCTCTCCCGTTTACCATTACTTATTCACCCAAATCTGATAATCTCTTCCTCCTCTTTACCAATGCTAGTGATATCGCCATTGGAGCTATACTAACCCAACATGATGAAAACTTAGTGGACCATCCTATCGCCCACTATAGCAAGAATTTATCCAAGACTGAACGCAATAATAGCATTACAGAATGTAAATGCTTGGCGGTTTTGCTGATTATTAAGAATTTCCGACCTTATTTATATGTGAAGCATTTCACTATCATCACTGATCATGCTTCCTCAAAATGGCTACAACAAATGAAGGAAACCAATGGGAGGTTAGCTCAATGGGCGTTAAAACTTCAAAACTACAACTTTCCTATTAAACACTGACCAGGGCTTATCCACAAAAATGAGGATTGCTTATCTCAGCTTCCTATATTAGCTAAAACTGACCCTGATGAGGATCAACTCTATGACCTTATAGCACAACCTCATTTATGGAAGGATGAATCCCTGACCCTTAAAAAAGAATTAGCAAAGAAATCGGCAAATCTATATGTCAAGAACGGCCAATTGTGCAAACTTGTGGCTAAAAAGTGGGTTCCCTATGTACAACCTTCAGCTTAAACTGACATCATATTGGAGGGACATTGGCACATCGGCCATGTAGGAATCCAGAAAACCTACCAGTGGCTCAAAACTCAATGTTATTGGGAAATATGCTTGTTTCAATCCAGGATGCATTAGAGTCCTGACTGGTATGTAAAAGCCAAGCTGGATCTAATCCCCAATTACAACATTCAGTGGTCCCACCCTGTGAACCATTCCACACTGTTAGCATTGATGTGAGACCTCTCCCTCGAGCCTCTAGTAGTCATCAGTTCCTCCTACTAGCCGTGGACCATCTAACTAGATATATTACTGCCATATCTTTACCCTCAGCTTCAGCAAAGGCTAAATCCATGTTTTTGTATAATCTGATTATCACCCAACAAGGGTGCCCTAACATCATTCTTTCCAATAATGGGTAGAATTTCCGCTCAATGCTGGTGAAAGATTTAGCTAGATTATGGGAACCACACCGGTATTCTCTAGCCCCTACCATCCTGCTACCAATGAAATGGTAGAGCGGTCCAATGGTACTCTAACTGCAATCCTCCAGAAAATGGCTATGATTGACACCCTACACTGACCCCAATATTTGCCTAGTGCAATCCGGGCCTACAGGATCAGCTATCACCAAATAACTAAGATGTCGCCATTCCAAGTGTTGTATGGCAGAAATCCCCATTTGCCTTCTAAAGTACAGGTTATGCTTGATCAAGCATCTCCTAAAGCTCCTGATGTCACTATGCAAAGTATTGCCAATGAAATTACCCAAATTCAGGCCCTGGCTTCTGAAAAATCTGTCCGCTACAACAAACAGAGAAACAATTCACTTTAATGATAAGTATGACCCCCTACACACCTCCCAACCAGGCGACCTAGTCCTCTTTTACCACCACCAGCCTGGAGGTTGTGAATCCAAATTTAGTACCAACTGGTTGGGGCCTTACATATTCGTATATAGATGGGGCAACGAGCACTCAATAGTAGAGGTAGTTCAGGATACTATGGTAAATTGGGTCCATAGTCATTTTCTCCATCCGTTTCTCCATTACACCAAGAACTAGAGGGGCTTTGTCAGGATTCCAACCCAAATTGGAGATTCAAACAAGGTAAATAATGGAAATTGAACCTGTGCTGGCCAAATAGCTAGGCCCTTATTAGGGAGAAATATGAAAACATTCTATGCCCTAGTATTGGGATTAAAAACTGATCTATGAGGCGTAAAATCCTATTATACTAAAATGATTAACCTACCACTGAATCCCCAATTTGTTATGAGTCTAGAACTTAGCTTGGAGATTTACTGAACAAAACTCCCTTATAACGATGCTTTAACTAAAATAAATTTTTACTTTCTTTTGCTTTTCATCAATTTTAAGTTAAAAGTTGTATAGTCTATTTTGGAATTGCCTTACCAGACGAATATTTGGTATAAAGACTTCATGACTAAAAGGAGAAAACAGGCATTAAACACCCTTCAACTTCAGGTTCCCTGGCCAAAAATATTAAGGGATACGTGATAACACCCCCACAATCCTGACATTGGGCATAAAGTTAGTCCCATTATCCAGCAATAGAAACTGTGGGATCCATGCCAATAAGTAGTCACTTTCAAGATGAACTTAGCCATCATCATGGTGCCTAAGTCCTAACTGAATTGGCTTCCACCATTTTGGGAGGTGATCAATGGTCATATTATGTATATAGATTGACCAGATGTAAAGGCCAAAGGCCCTCAACAATAATAAGGCACAGTATGCCAGGAAAGTTGGGTTTAACCAGTTGATAGAAGGTGGCTTTTGGGTAGGGCCTATCCACCTGGTAAACCTTACAACAGTGCATTGTCTCATGAATATTGAAATCCATAGATTCCTATAATAGTGCTGTTCTAATAACTCCATTGGTTTCTTAAAACTGCTGTGCCTTGTAGCCTTATGGTCCTAATAATAATATTAGTTCACTCTGTTGTTATGGTATCAAATATTACTTATTATTTATTACTTTAAAAAGCTTTATTTTTTGGACAACCGTATCCTTCTGTAAATTCTCTAAGCAGCGCAAAACTTCTGCCAGTTCATTGTCATATTGTTGGGTCAGCAACATTTTAAATTATTTATCAGCTTCACCAACCACAAAGGACACAGTGGCAGGGGAGATAACCCATCAGCGTTCTGATGCTTGATGCCAGGTCAGTTCTGAATTTTAAATTGTAGGCATGTAATTTCAAAGCCCATCTAGCCAGCTGCCCTTCTGGCTCCTTTATATTCTGTGACCAATGAAGAGAGGCATGATATATCACTACAGTAAAACGGAAACCATGGATATAAACCTGAAAGTGGTACATGCATAAAAGACTGCCAGGCACTCTTTCTCAGTTACCATATTGTTCCATTAATGAACGTCTAAAATCTAACTCCAAAAAAGGCACTGGGTGTTCAATTTTATCAGAATTAATTTGAGATAATACTGCCCTGACGGTGTTAAGAGAAGCGTTTGTTTGAACATTAAATTGTTTTTAGAATTGGGGTACATCAACAGTGGTGTTTGGGTGAGGTGAATCCTGAATGTATCAAATTGCCAATTGACAGTTCTTGGTCCACTCAAAAGGTAAGCCATTTTAGAAGAAGATAAAATAATGGTTCTCATATCTTGCTGAAATTTTCAACAAGCTGGAAGTTTTAGCTGATCATTCCAAGAAAAACTTTAACGCCATACTTGCTTACTCAGCTGTGCCATGTATTCAATATTTCAACCTTTTCCAGCTGGGGCTGCAAACCATGTTATAAATGACAAACCCCAGACTTTTAGCTGCTCATGGAAAAATACACTTACGTGGCTGTATATAAATTAGCTTTGGTGAGACAATGGAAAATTCTTCCAAAGGTTGCAGATGTTCAGTAAACGTTTTAGAAAACGTTGATATCATCCAATCACATGAGAATTCAGTAAAACTTTTAAATCGCCAAGGTTACTATCCATAGCCCACTAGAAGGACGTGGTAGTGTTTCACAGTCACTGCAATATTCTAGTAAGTTGGTAGAGGCCCTGGGCCATAATCATGGCACATTTTCCTGCTCCTATGTGTGAAGCTCAATCTGCCAGTAGCCAGGAATTAAATCAATGGCTGAGAAATATTGCAAGCTTCCATGAAGTCTAGCACACTGTCAATTCACAGTAGTTGACAGGAATCTCTTTTGGTAATACTATCAAGCTTGTGGTAATCTACTGCCACATGGTTAGAACCATCCTTTTACTTGAAAATCAACACCAGAGAGGCCCAAGGACTCTTAAAGCACTAACATCCCAGGCATCACTAGCTGAGTTGTTTCATTATTGTCATCTTCAACCACCGCCTGGGAATGAGTAATTAAATGAAGGTGAATTTGAGGATGATTATCAGTATCAATGCGGTGTATAACATCTTGTTTACATATCAAATCCCATTCATCTTTTGCAAAAATGACGCTTTATCTATCAAAAAGGGCCAGAGCTTTGTCCTTCATCTCCTCCATTAAACCATAGAGGATTTCCTGAGGAATAAAGATCAAATGGATTGCTCAATACCATTGCTAAGGCCTAGTTTGTCAGTGACAAAATCTATAAACGTTCTGGACTTCTTCAACTGGTAGTAGATGTACAAAAGCAACGGATTGATGTCACTAGATCTGAATAGGGTACACGTATAGGTTGATGCAGTACCTGAATTTTACCATGATTATGAAATATAATCTCAAGCGCAGTGACCTGTTTTAAATTAGATTTAAAATAATGGCGCAAATATTTTCCCCTAAACTCTTTAGAGAATTTCAAATTTCAGTCCTCACAACAATTTAATGGCTCACTGGAATGGCCAGGCTATGACTGCTGTGTAGTGGAATACAATTATATTATATGATCTGGTTAAAACATGATGGGTACACCATGCAGCCGCATATACTGAATTGGCACCAGGACATCATCAAAAGCAATGTTAATAAACCCCTGATTTTTAGGCGTGGGGGCCCCATACTGACAGTTATAATATATGGAGACTTTGGCCAAGTATTTACAGTATGTTCTCCCAAAAATCAGCTTTGAATCCATAGGTTCTCATATTAAGGAGCCAAGGAGGATGTCATACTGATGGTTTGCAAAGATGATAGCAGGAGAATATAGTACTAAGGATCTAAACCTCAGTGGCAAAGCGCTATAGGCTCTTTAGATGCGATGGTATGGGGCCCATTATAACATAAACTTTTCTGATAGTCTATACTTAGTGCAAGGCCAATCTCCTGGCCAGCCTGGTAGGCACAATATAAACCAGTTCTCCACTGTCTATGATAGCTCTGACCTTGAGCTTATTTACTTTAATATCAATGTAAATACATTAGGAAAAGTAAGTATCAGAAGGACTAATTGCGTGGACCTTTAAAGTGCCCGCTTGATACAAACAATTCTGAATCTCTTCTCCTAATTGAGGTCTAGATGCTTTAAAACCTAAAAAGATATCATAAATGTACCTATTCAACTTGGGGTGTCACCATAGTCAACAAAAGCTCTTTTTTCTCTAGCTGTTAAACATAATACTTTATAATGTCTGGCTCCAACTAGACTTATCATTCTTCTCAGGAGAGGTTAGTCAGGGCTATCAGGTGATCTTCTATTCCTTGCTAAGCCAGTGGAAATGGAACACCATTGGCTTCTTTCTACCGGATGTAACATGGGGGTCAGAGGGCTTTTCATACTTGGGTTTTTATGAGGAGGCAGAGGTAGAAAATCCCTGTTCTACTCCGCCCTGTCTTGGCCCAAGTTCTTCATCCTTGGGGTTCACAATTAGACCTTGGGCCTAGAACTCTTTTCAGGTAATAAGTTGCATAATGCCTCAGGTCTTATAATAACAAGTAATATGAGTAAGATCAGACTGATCATAACAATGGCCAGAAAAGTCAAGCTAGTTCTTGCTTTGGGGAGATGGTCCAAGGTTGTGGATCACAAGTCTCTTGCAGACTTTGGTTAAGCGCCTCAAAAAGTGGTGGCGCATATGTGGAGGTAATTCACTATCTGAGTAATATCATGCTCCTCATTCATTACTGGTATCAAACTCAATACAATTCCATGTAGGGCTCACAGGCGTGGCGAAGAGCGATCTGGGTGTCAAAATCATCTATAATGATAGCCCCAGACAGCGTCTGCGCCTCCAAATAAAATCATTTTGAAAACACTTGTATAAGTTCATCTCCATTAAAAGAGATAATAAGATATTTCATCTTCCAAGTGGTCATTCTTTCAGATCTTCTAAACTCTTTGATATCAAAATTCCAGATGATAAAGTATGTCACACCTGTTTTTTAATTTCAGCATAACTAACTCCTGACTATCAGAGTCTAATGAGTTATTACAGCCTCTAACTTGGTGGTCTCTGGTGCTCGGCCATACTAATCACAAAGAGATCAAGAAAATAGTACACATTTTCCTTTTTGTTGAACTTGGGTAAATTAACAAGGGTTAACCAGAAATTGAGCTTTATGGCTTCAGGGCTGAAGGTCCTGCGGTGTCTCTGTCTGAATTACTGGGTTACTAGATGAGGAGGAAGGAATGTCAAAACTTTGAGTTGCTGTAACATCAGGGTGCGCGGAAGCTCCAATGGTATGGATGGATGTGAATCAGCAGGCAAGTTACACATAACTAGTACTTCCTTGTCCTCACTATCCTGTTCCGTTGGAATGGTTTCTGGAGCAACTTGACCCTGGTGGAACTTAGAAATATCTTTCCAAATCTCTAACTTAAATTGGTTCAGCAATTCATAAAATGGCGGCGTTAGACCTGCAAAGTGAATTCCATAGTAACCATAATTTGGTTAGAGGGCTGAAAATCTACTGTCAAGGCGCCGTTTTCACTTGCCAGAGACCTTACTGTTTGTCTTAAAAGTTTTAAGTTCCTTATGTAAGGAGTCAAGCTCCAGGTACAAATATGTAATGGAGTGGGTAGCTCCATCCATATCCTTTACTAAGTCTTTCACTTGGCGATGATAAAGGAATATGATATCAGAAAGCAGCCCAACGTGAGCATTTACTTCCACTCTTATACCTGACAAATATCATCGGAATAATTTGATGTGGCCTCATGACTAGCCACTACTGTGTCAGTGGGTTGCACTACCTACGCCATGAGGGAGTCCTCAACTAGGTTGTCAGAAATCATATGAAAAACAATTGGCTCAGGAGTACAAGGTAAAGTCCCTGTAATGAGCACCACATGTCAAAATTAAGTAGCAGCATTGTATTTCCAGCGCACCTGTTAGATACACAAAAGATACAAGGTATTGTATGAGAACAGTACCTTGACCAAAAACTAACATAAAATCCTTATATGTGGAAACAGCTTTAACAAAGAAAATAAGAAGGCACACTGTAGTATCAAAAACTGTCAGTGTCTCACAGATCTTTAATGGTAATCCTTCTAGATTGTCTCCGCCTAATTTTTCAAGAAAATGATCCCCTTCCAGCTGGCAATCCTGCCTAGATATCCATCTACCAGGGTTCTCATTGGTGCTTTTCATGGTTACTAAGCAGCACTGTCACATAAATGACAGGTCAAATTGAGACTGGCCTGCCAGTCAGGGTGCTTGAGCACCCAAAAGAAAACCAAGAATGCCAGTAGCAGCGCCGTCAAGACGACTTGATAGTGGGTGGGAATGGTGGCGAATAGGAGATAATGACTAGTAATCATTTTAAACACCATTCAACTAATAGCTAAACAGTGGCCATCAAGGCGGCAGAACATTCCACCACGGAAAACTCTTTGGGAGCTGCAGAGGGCCCAGGATTTTCTGAGGAGCATCAGCTACAGAGTGAGTGGCATTTTCCTAAAACCCATTTAGTGGGGAGATATAATCTCTAAAAGTTATGGGACATCTCGACTCCAGAGGGCTTCTACAAGTGGGGGATATCCCCAACAGATACTGTGCATGATAACCCATTCAATGAGGGTGTGTAACAACGTTGTAACAATGGCCACTAGTCCCAGTTTTGGTGCAACATGTGAAAATGTCTGAGGTTGCTGCAGTGGCGAAACTTGGAAAAATTTTCTAACAAGAAAATTTGGATGGAGAGAGAGTTTGTTTATTCCAAACAAACTGTTATTAATTGACCAAAAACCGTACCAGTGAGGAAAATTGTCTTAAGTACTATGAGGCTTAAGGATTATCTGGGGAACGCATAAACAAAGGTTTCATGATCCCAATCAATTTTGGCATAATGAAATTAAGCCAATAATTTGACGTCATTTTGACCTTCCGTTGGCCATCTGACTCTCATCAAATTTTGCTGCCAAATTTTTCCTCCCACCACGATTCCATTTGGCAGGTTGACAAATGCTTTGTTCTGCGGGTGACTGGATGTGCCCAAGTACAGCCCACACAGGGGCAACCTCCTGAATAAAAGGGATCCATCACCTTAACCCCAACTGGGTTGGACCTCCCAATTTACCTATTTTTTCCACCTTTTTGGAAGAACCTGACTTTAGTACTGAGGGTAGGTGCTCGCTTCCTCTCGCCTCTTCAGTGGAACCTCTTTCCACATCATTGTCAAAAACCAAAACCCTCGCTAGGGTAGCTGCTTGACCCTTCCTTTCTGATGACGTCCTCTTTCCACCGCTACCTCCATGCACACCCCCATAATCTGCTGGATTATCTCTTGCATGGTTAGATATGGGGGAAAGGGGGCAACCTTGAGGGGGTACAACATTACCAACCTCTCGTCCACCACATGGGCTTAATCGCCCTGGGTTACTAGGGGCGTCCACTTTCTTGGCCCCCTTCTTAATAAGAAACAGAAATATATTGCATTTGAGGCACATGGGTTCTCCCCAGATTTACATTATCCTTCCTTAACTGAACAGGGGGAGTGTCACTAATGGGAACTGGGTTAATGTACGTTTTTATGAGCCTTTTTGAGGTTAAACGCCAAAAGCGTGGCGTCCTTCAGGGGGGCAGTGAGCATCATGGTGCAAAGCGTGAAAGGCCTCCACCATCTTGGAACAATTAGCGAAACCCAAGGTTACAACTCAACTGTTTTTTTATGCCAGAAATCCCTTCCAGGCCACCATATATTGGACAAAATGGTGAGAACGCCAGGACACCAATATTGTGTCAACATCAACCTCCTCTAACCCTTCAACATGATAGCTTGGGCTCCTCCAGGATTGTCCCCTTAAATGGGACAATTGTGACATGTGAAAAACGGGATGCTGATATCATTGGGCCCAAAGTGTCAAATGAAACATGCCATTGCCCAAATCTGCTTCCACGACATGGGGACTGGAGCGTTTACTCGCAAATTTTTGGGAAGGCACCTGCATCTACAGGTGACGCATATCCAGAATGACATGAGACCCACACTGTGTTATCAAGGGCTGATAGAAATTTTCATTATATGAACTGCTCTTAATCACTGATAGCATTGATCAAATGCTCTCAACTAAAGACTGAGTGCTTTGGATGTGCTGCACATATTTTGACACAGCTGGCACCTCCATCTAAAGACACGAGCCCACCAAGAATGAAGGGCTATACCCCAGCATAGCCTCATAAGGCAAAAAACCCAAGGATGCATGCATAACATTATTATATGCAAATTGATCTAGTGGAAGGTCGTACGCTCAAGTTTATTGTGTAGCTGCATCTTAACATTGCAGATACTTCTCAAGAATCTGATTTACCTGCTCCATTTGACCGTCTGACTAAGGATGGTATGCTGTTGAGAGACGTGGCAAAAACATAATATTGCCAGGGGTCCATTCCGAAAATTGAGCCATAAATATAGACCACCAATCACTATGATCTCCTGTGGCAACCCAAACATCAAAAATACATGCTGCACAAAGAGGTAAGCCATCTCTTCTGAGGTGATAGAAGTAAAACAGAGAATACAGAGTGCAAATTTAGTAAAGCAGTCCATAACCACCATAATGGTGGTAAACCCATTAGAGCTGAGAAGCTCAAAAATAAAATCGTTAAACACCATAGTCCATGGACCCTCCGCCTGCTGCAGGGGGTGAAGGAGACCATTAATACTGACCTATCTGACTTAGCCCGTGCACATGTCATGCAAATTAAGAACCATTCTGGAGTATCATTGGAAAGACCCATCCAGTTGTGTGTCTTCTTAACTAAATCCAGACACAACTTGTTGCCTGAATGCCCCACCGCAGGGGGGACATACTGCGCCCAGCTAATCTTATCACAGAGGTGGGGCAGCACCAACAGGCGCGACCAGATCTTAATGTTTACCTCCACCAAAGAATAGCGAGACTTTTTTGTGCTTTGGAAGTTCCAGCTGGTCCAATAACACCAGCACTCCGTGCAAGCCATTTAGGCTGCTAAAACCCCAAAAACCAACAGCATGTCTGGAGCCCATTCCATCACCAAAATTGCAGGTGGAGTAATAGCTAAGATTTTGGCTGGCGGAATTAATGTGGTTAATTTTGCTCATTTGCTTCAGTTGGACTCAGCGCAGGGGTGTGACTCAAAAAGTCGGGGAGAACATTCAATGCCCCTTTCACAGACCAATACTATAAATTGAGACTACAGAGGGCACAATATGTACGGTCCTGATGGTGTGACAACTTTTGAGGTTTCCAGAAATACATAAGGGCCTGTTGATCCATCTGCACAGTCACCTCATGCTGCGCGCCCTTCAGAAGGTACCGCCAGTGGGTAAGAGACCATGCCACGGCAGCCAGTCCTTATTGTAAATGGCTAAGAACTGCTTGGATGAGGCAAACTTGCGGTAAAAATAGGCCACCAGGCGTTCCAACCCATTTTGAACCTGCAACAGAACTGCTCTCACAGCGGCGTAAGAGGCGTCACATGAGATGATAAACGGCTTGGTGGGGTCAGCGTGCTAGAGAACAAGGGGCTCCAAAAACACCTGCTTGATGGCGCCAAACGCCTGCTGGCACTCCTACATCCATCAAAATGGCACATTTTTTCCAAACAGGGGGTGCAGCGGCGCTGCCAGCTGCGAAAGGGCGTGAGAGAGTTTCTTTAGGAAAATAATGGTGCTCAATAAGCTCCACAACTGCTTCTAGGTTGTAGGAGTAGACCACTCAAGTATGGCCTTGAGCTTGCTGGGGGATGGCATATCTATCTTTCAAGACTAAATACCAAAGAAGGTAACCTTTTAACAGATGAACTCACACTTTGACGGCTTGACATAAAGTTCCACCTTTTGAAGTCCAGCCAGAACCGCCTTAGGTCCTTTTCATGTTGCTTGGGAGTGGGATAATGAATGAGGATGTCATTGATATATTCCACCGCGCATGTGAACCTAAGGTCACCCAGCAAATTGTTGATCATCTGCTGGATCATGACAGGAGCGTTTTTCAGGACAAAGGGCATCACACAGAACTAGAATGTGCCTCTTCTAGTCTGAAATTGCTGTAAGCCATTCATGACCTTCTGCTACCTAGATCTGATTATAGGAATTCACAAAATTAAGCTTCAAAAATACCTGGGATTTAATGATCACCTGGCTGATTAACTGCTTGAGGGGTGGGGTATGGATTGTGCATCGTAATGCTCTTTAAACGGCCATAGTCAATGCAAGTCTGAAGTGTACCATTGGCTTTTGAGTGAGCATAATAAGCGAGGCAGTAGGGGATGTTTTCTAAACATTCTTTCACTCTTGAGAATTTCATCTAAACATACTTCCAAAGCTTTGTCCTGCTGCGCCATATAGGGTTACAACGGACAGTTGATATTGATCATAGCTACCTTTAAATAGAAAGCCATATAATATTTGGTGTGGTGGAAGGCGATTAGCTTTTTCCAAATGAAAATACCCTGATGAGCCACCAATGCTGGGGGAGATCTGGCGGAAGGCCCACCGGAAAAAAGAGTGACGTGATGGAACTCTAGTCCCACTACATTGTAAGGGTATTAATAAGGGGAATCTCACATCCCAACTGGGTGTTTTCAAATGACAGCATGTTTGAGTCTAAGTGAATACTCACCTGCTGCCATCGCCACCCCCAAAATAACCAGGAAGAGCAGATCTGGGACCGCAGCAAACCAATTACAGAACTTGAACTGGTGTACTGAGAAAGGAAAAGGCCGCCATATCTCATAAAAAGTCATTGGAGCATATGATGCACATAGCACTGACGCCCCTGCTTTAAAGTCAAAAGTCAAGATCCTGCACCAGCTTCAAACTCATAAAGTTTCCAGTCAATCCTGTGTCAACCAAGGCCTCATCTGCCACCTGGTGTGTACCTAACAAAATTTCCAGCAGTAATAAAATATAAGAATGTCTTGTTTATTGGCAATTTCGTGTGATTTCGCCAGCTGGATGGTAATTATCATAGAGTCAGGTGAGGAAACTGATTTGATCAGGGATGTGGCACCCACCCCTGGGAGCACCTTTTTGAATACAATTCACTAAGATTCCAACAACAGGGGAATTAAAATATTGGTGGGCACTCGTTCCATTGAAGGAGCTGCCTCCCCCACCAACACGGGGCAGGGCCAGGTACTATGACAGGACAAAGGGACACTGCAATGTCCCTGGCACCAAGACACATACCCTGGGACTTTTCTTAGACTGAGACTCTGGGTGAATGCTAATGTGCACCCTGACGGGGTATCCCCACCCCTTTCACAACATCACTGGTAGGGAATTGATCACCAGAACTACCCACTCCATGTGACGCCTGTCAAAGCATAACACTGATAGATGCTGCCGTCATACACATCTGGCCCACTGACCCCATCTTTGTGGTCCAAGCGGCATGATTAATGGACACAGGGTCCAAGACAGTGCAAAATACTGCTGTGATGACGTACAATGGGAGTCCAAGCCCCAGGGCCTTCTTGCGGATAGTTTCTATAAACAAAACCAAAATGAATGATTCAGCACCCAAGGAAAAAATGAAGCAAGATACACAATTGTGCTACCAGCCTGAACAACCAACAGTACTAATGAGATCAGCGGAGTTTAAAATCCATCCTGGTTGGCTGAACGTAGGATTCCATGCACCCAATGGTGAGCATCGCATTCTACAGCATTTTACAAGGCCATGATCCATCGCACGTCCGTCAGAGTAATTGAGGCTGAAGTGTGACTGAGAATTACACCTGCAGCTCAGCAAGGGCATCCAGCACCTGGTTGGCAGTCTCTACAGACAGAGCGGATTAGCCCACCCCCTGAGGGTGAGATGGACTGGAGCTGAAACTTTTGGGAAAATATTTTGAGAGGAACTCCCACACCACTACATGGGAGCACCTCACAAAATGAGCCAACTGGCCATATGAATAACACAAGGCTGAGTACCAACTGCAAGTTCATATGGTAAACTGAAACCATTGCTTCACCTATCTCAAACAAAAGGGCGGAAATAGAAGACATCATGGGTTGGTCGATTATGTCACAGAAACAGCAGATAAATTGAGACTGTCTTTCCAGTCAGGGTGCGCGAGCACCTGGAAGACAACCCAGAATGCCAGTGGCAGTGCTGTCCATACAACTTGATAGTGAGTGGAAAGGGAAGCAAATAATGGGTGACAACTGGTGATCACCATAACTACCATCTCAACTAATATCCAAACAGTGGCACCAAGGTGGCGGAGGATTCCACCATGGTCAACACTTCAGGAGCCGTGGAGGTCCCACAATTTGCTAAGGAGCCACCAGCTACATAGACAAATAACGAGGTCTTAAAACCTTGTCCACTGGGGAGATATAATTTCTAAAAATAATGGGACTTCTTGATGCCAGAGGGCATCTACAAGTGGGAATATCTGGAACAGATATCATACATGATAATTCAATTCAATGAGTGTGAGCAACAACGTTGTAACAATTGACACTAGGGCCCAGTTTTGGCGCAATCTTAGAATTAAGTTTTGGGATTGCAGCAGTGGTGAAACTAGAAGAAAATTTTATAACAAGAAAAATTGGCTGGGGGAGAGTTTGTTTATTCCAAACAAACTGCTAAGAATTGATTAACAACCGTACCTGTGAGGGACAGTTGTCTTAGATACTATGAGGATTAAACTTTTCTTTCTAGTTGCAATCATTAATTGCAACTGATTTAATTCAAGACTAGGTAAGTTTGATAATCTCTTCGAGGAGATTAGTGTGCACCCAATCTCAGTTATTAGCTGAGCTAGAAAAGTAAAGGGCACATGATTGGTTTTTGTACCGTCCAAGGTTAGGAAACACCCCAGCAACACCGGTGGCCAGGACAATACTAAGAAAGTGGTGGTGAGTATCTCTCCAGAGATTTAGCTTGGGAAACTAAATGCAACCAATACATCAAACCTCCACATTCCCAGCCCTTGTCGTCAGTGGAGCATGTGCTTCAAGTTTTTGGATATCAATTTGATGGCACTGTGGGAAAAGCTTTATAGTGAAGTACACAAACACTTCCCACTTGTTGTGTATGTAGCACCTCATTCTATGACCCAGGGTTGGCTTGACCTCGGGTTTGTAAGCAATCAAGCAGCGGACAAAGCTTCACAGGTGCATGTGGTGGTAGATCTTTCTTATGGTCAACGGGTGGTCAAAACAAAGTGCACCCATTGGACCAAATATAACCAAATTTTTGTTACATTTGACTTTCTCCCATTACGGTAAAATGTATAGTGCTCAAGAGTTACCTCTTATGGATTGAAAAGCTATGGAGAATTACACTATTTTAAAAATGCAGCACTTTATGCTTATGCTGAAGCTTAGCTTGGCAAAGAGATTGTAGTGATCACCCCATCCATGGTCATAGTGAAAGACTTGCCCCAAATCCCACACACTACAGTGCTCAATATTGATGGTCAAGAAACCCACCCGTTCTGCATTACAGTGGACAGCGCACCCCCTATCTACACCTTCTGTCATGCTTTTGGCCATAAGGCACACACCTGCCCCTTCAAAGAGAGCATTACCCAGAACGAAATCCTTCCCAACGGAATGGGAAGCACCAAAGCCCATTGTGAACCAGCCATTGACACTGACGCCGCATTCCTGTGGGGTGCGCAGGGGTGTTATTCAGGCAAAACCTGTGTCCCCAAAAGAACTCAAAAAGGCCAAACAGGCCCACAGAGCAGCAGCCAAGGCAGTGGCTATGGCCACATCCGTGATCCCACCTGCACAGATCCAGGATGACATCGAGTCATTCAAAGCTGAGCAGCTCAAGAATCTGCTCACCAATCAGATTGGGCCCACCAAACTGCAGACCAGATGGATGAGTCAGATTTACCCGAGCAAAATTACCAAACACTGATTAAAACCAATTCTCCCAACCAATTCTCTCCCGAGTTTTTGTCAACCTCCAATGGTGCACCACAGGAGCACAGCAAAACAAGAGGTTGATCCAAATCAGCAAAAACCAAAACTGACAATAAACCCACAGCAAAGGATGTCCCTATTTACCATTACACTCCACAGGTTACCCATTTACAAAACAAAAAAGCTGCTTAGAAAACTGGTAAAGCAGCACAAGAAGGGCAAGGGGGCCCTTCCAATTTCACCTAAGGTGCAATGAGGGGGAGCCTTCACAATAGGGATGTTGAACATTTCTGGACTCAAGGCCTCACTGTCCTAGGATAGGAAACTGAGTTTTTTAAAAAAATAATTTACCTGTGGACATCCTGGCCATTCAGGAATCCCACTGTCCACACGGTGCCAAGGAAACATGGGAAACCATGCTCCTCCCCTCCCTTTCTTTTTGGTTGCCATATTTTGGGGTGCTTATAAATGTGACCCATACTTTTTAAATTTTATTTATAAATTAATACCTCAATGGGTGTGTGCTTGTAGTATTCTTTCATGGGACGATGAAGTGCATGCTATTGTTAATGTTTATGCCCCAACATGTGCGTGGGCTCACCAGGAATTTCTCTCGGCTGTAACTTCCCTCCCAATTCCTCCTGATCCATTTATGGTGGGCGACCTATACTACTGGCCAACCTGGCCAATGACCGCTGGCCTTCAACTCCTACCCCCCTGCAGGGGCACGTCAAACTACAAGTTCTAAAAGCCACTTTGGGGCTTTATGATCCTCTCCCAAACATGCACAGCTGCTCCCCAACATGTCACATCCCCATTTGCACAGCAGTCAGCTGAGATCTATGTCCCACATTGACCTTATTCTTGCCCCGTTAAACTTTTTCCCAGATTGCACACTTTACAATGACAAAAATCAATTTATATGACCACAGGATGGTGTCGTTTTCCTTCACTTTGGCAAGCCCAGCGGCACAGGCGCCAAAGTGGTGTAAAGTTCATCCAGCAAAGATCACGTCATCCAGGTTTTCCTCATGGGTGGACATCAAAACTTCAGCACCAGAGTTTTCCACACCATTCTTTGCAAACCCACTTTCTACCTAGACAGCCTTCAAAGCAAAAACCATCTTTCAGGCACGCCGCCTCTCATTGCGTCACTCATGGGCTGCTTCGGTGGTCAATATGTGCACACTTGCAGAAGTGGACCACCTGGAGTATTATGTCCCTGCTGCAGGCTACAGCCCAGCTTGGGGTCGCAAGTAGTCAGAAAAGTCTGCTTGTCTCAACAAACTGGTAAAACAACACAAACATTGCATTTGTGTTCAGTACAAGGCAAAAAATATAATGGTGGGTGACACATGCTCCACCTATTTTTTCCAAAAATTCTTTGCGCTGCAACAGAATTTGGCCTGCACACAGGTGAGGCAGCCGACCCCTCCATTGCAGAAACTCCAGGTGAAGTGGCAAATTGAAGTTTGAAACTATTACTCTGAATTGTATCAATCTAATCCAGTCAAACTAACCTGATTTGATGAGTTTCTTGATGGAGCACATATCTGCACCAATTACCATTACCCGGAGTTGATGAATTTAATTACTTGGGGCAAACTCTATATGACATTTGCGGTGCACCACACAGGAAGTGCCCAGGTCCAGATGGGATTCTGCATGAGTTCTATAAGAGACTTTTAAATATTTCTAATCTTTGTTGCTTGCCTCACAGAACCAGTGTCTTTTAGAAACGCGCCTCCTTATTGAGGGACCAGGAGGCGTACATGATAACGCTGTATAAGAAAGGGGATAATCTAGACTTGGTCAACTGGCGCCCCATATCACTTATAAATACAGATACTAAATTATTTACTAAAATTATGGCCAAACACCTAGGGGAAGTTGCCTCTGATGTAATCTCCTCTGAGCAATTTGGTTTCATTACCAAGCGGCCTATATGGGACATCATAAACACCGTAGCCAACGTCTGACAATCCATGGCTACTGGGGAACTTGTTTTCTTAGACCAGCAGAAAGCTTATGTTAGGTCAACTGGGAGTACCTCAAATCCTGAATCCACAAGTTCCACCTCCGCAATAGGTTCATTAATTGGGTGATGTTTCTTATGGAATCCGCCAAAATGGCTGTGCGTGGCCCTGGCTTCCTCACTGATGTGATTCACCCTCAGAGGGGACTCCTCTAAGGGGACTCTTTAAGCCCACTCTTGTACAACTTCAGCCTCAACCCACTATTATGCAATGTCAATGCCCGCCTTGCTGGTGTCAATGTGCAAGGATAAGTACCAGTCAAGATGCTGGAATTTGCTGACAATTGTGTGGTTGGGTTGTATAACAACCAAGATGCACGAGCGCTGGAGGCTACTATCCAGGATTACTCCAAGGTCAGTAACGCCGCACTTAACGCCTCCAAAACCGAAAAGTATTCCCCTTAGTCAGTATCAAGCCCTCTGGGCCCCAGCACCCCGTTACCTACCTGCTTCAGCAGCTAGCTCACAGGTTCGCTTTCCCCACCCACCCCATACTGCCCCGCTTGTGCTCCCTTTTGTGACAAGACCTACTGCCAGTCCAGTATGCCATTTAGGTGTTTGGCTATAGGCGTCAGGGTACGCCTTGTTGGTGATGGAGCACCATATTAAGGACAATGTCACGAAGTGCATTGCATCACTAAGAGCCCACCAGCCTACCCTCCCAGGCCAGGTTGTGCTTGCCAACTCTATGCTCCTATCCAAAGTCTGGTTTATGGCCCATGCCATCGCCTTTCCCCCTCTTTCTTCAACTCTTTGTACGCCTTACTTTAAGGGTGGCTTTGGTTAGGCCGCCCTCTCCCCTGTGCGCCTGGATGTCATGTTTGGCCCTCGCCAAAGTGGTGGTATGGGCCTGATCAACTTCGAAGCCCATGCTGCCAAAATACTTGGCACCTAGGTTGCTACGGTCACCAACCCCATACCCCTAGACTACCACTGGTCACGCGCAGCCTGCTCCATCTTTTACTGCCCCTGAGCCTCTGCAATCCTATCCACCCTCATTCTCTGTTAAACTATCTTGCCTCTCATCCCTCTGCTGTGGGCCCACATAGGACGCTGCCCCACTTCAAATGAATTCTCCTATCCATGCTGAGCGCTGATTTAAGAATCAGCAGCAGTGGACACACCTTCCAGAGGGGTCACCCTACTACCCCTTCAAACAAGAAGTCTATGGGCAAATCTTTTAATCAACCTGGTACCCCAACTTCCCCACCTCATTGTCCGTGTGGACTACCTTGACAAGCTTGACATCCCGTACGCTTTGGAAACCCAAAAGGACATTTGGTGGTGCACACACCATCCTCTTTTAAAACCCCAAATACGCGCCCATGTGCGGAGATTCCTGAGAAAAGATGTATTACATGGCTGAGCGGTCCAATGCTTCTAAAACTTCATGCATAGTATACAGTCAATATGGATCATTGTCCTTTACTTGGAAGATTGGCCGCCTTCACAGGCGATCAGGCGGGTTTTTATGGGCCTCTTTTGCCAGGAGAGTGAGCAGGCTTTCAGCTTGTCCTAAAACATCTTTACCCTTTCCATGACCTCCCATAACACCAATTGCTCCAAACCTTAATTGTTGTAATAGTGCTATGGACAATTCACACCATTGTCCTTAATGAACTATCTGGCACTACTCCAACCCTCCGTGAAGCTGTGCGTCACTTCCATTCCCACCTCACAGATTAAATTCAAGCTTGGCTGTTTGGCAACCTGCCATTCCGCTTACACCAATTGGTGTCATCCTGATTCCCCATTTGATTACTCTTATAGGACCTTTTCCTTCATTTGTGTTCAGTTTTGGCCCGGGCCTCCCCTGTCACTCCCCCTCTTCCTTCCACTGACAATTTCGCTGGCAACAGGAGGTAGCCATGGCTCCTCTGTGGTTCCCCTCGTTATTTTTTGGTGTTTTATAGTTGGAGTTTATTGGAAGTATCCATCCCATAGTTGGCCTTCCCTCAAATAAAATTTAAAATTTTAAACTTTTAAAATTTAAAAATTACTATGGGGATTAAGGAATCTCTGAGGAATGCATAAACAAAGGTATTGTGATCCTGATCAATTTTGGTGGAATGAAATTCAACCACTAATTTTGATGCTGAATCAACCTTTCACTGGCCATTCAACTCTCACTCAAATTTTGCTGCCAAATTTCCCTCCCACTGCGACTCTCTTAGAAGGTCAGCAACACTTCATTCAGCATGCGACTGGATGCGCTAAGGCCAGCCCACCTAGTGGCAGTCCCATTGAGTACCAAAGGGATATATCACCTTTGACCTCACCAGGGTTGGTTCTCCTTATTTACCTAACCTTTTGCTCCTTTTTGGCGGAACCCGACTTTGTTGCTGGGGTTAATGCTCACTTCCTCTCACCTCTTTGGCGGAACATCTTTCCTCCTCATCAGCTGAACCAAAAACCATTACTGGGGGCAGCTTCTCAACCCTCCTTTCTGAAGTTGTCCTCTCACCACTACACCTCCATGCACACCCCCTTATCTGCTGGATCAGCTCTTGCATGGTCATATATATAGAAAATGGAGCAATCTTGAGAGGGTATGCATTACCCACCTCTAGTCCACCACATGAGCTAGTCGCTCTGGGTTGCTAGGGGCGGCCATTTTATGGCCCCCTTCTAGGTGCAAAGCAGAAATGCCTCGTGGTTGGGTCACAGGGGTTGTTTCCCTGGACTTACAAGCACCCAAGAATGGTAGACTAAAGCTGTTATATCTAAATTGGATCAGAGAGTAATAACTAGGGTCTGAGGCATTTTCATAAAAAGAAGAAATATGCCAGGTATAATTGATTTATTTTTGGACAGCCATAATAGGCACAGGACCCTATTACCAATGATTTTACGTGAGCATTGGGCAATTTATAAGAGTAAGCTAACATAAATTAGGAGGAGATAAGGCAATCAAGGCTATGGCGTCAATGGGTACAAATTAAAGGGATTAGAGATGCACCAGCAGGGATTTAGGGATTCAATTATTAGTAAATTAATACATTAGCCACTACTTATAAAAGCATGGGCCACGGATAAACTAATTTTTATGACCAATTGAATCTTCTATCTACTTATTAGATAAAATAATAAGTAAAGAATTATAACAATATATCCCAGATGGTAGGCCAGACCAATCACAACAGGGGGTGAGCTCACAGATATGTGACCACTAGTTAGGAAGGGTAATTTTTATGTACCGTTTAAATGAAGAATTTTTCACATGTGTATCATATATAAATTGGTGGTGCATAGAGTAGTATTTAAATGTAATAAATCTATGTAAGAACTCAGTTTTTCAGTGATCCACATAGTTTTAATAAGATTTCAACTAACTAAAGGTACAAAATAGAGATAGACAAAAGAAATAAAATATAAAAATAAATTTTAAGAATAACTAAAAAAGCTAATTAGTAATATTTTTGTAGCTTTTTATATTTTTAAAGCTGTAGGTAAATATAGTGGTAGCTGGCTTAATTCACTTCAAGGTCTTTTCTCTAATAATTTTGCATTTATAATAATCACAGCACTTTTTTATAGGGTGTTACTTGAACCCAATGATAGAATTTTCTTTTGAAAGGGTTCCTAATTTTTACCTGCAAATGAAGTGGCGTATCACTTTTTGAAGGACGTAAATGACTATTATAATTTGGTAATAGCACTTGCTCCAATAATTCTTCAGCAACATCTAAATGATAGGAATTAGCGCTTGTTTTGGTTATGCAGTGATATTATGTAGGATACTTTCATTGTAAATTGCCATGTCTATTAGATAAAAAGTCAATTCCTTATATATATTTGCACCTTTTCTAATTCAGGGAAGCATGCTAGCTTTCAGTAATGTTCATAATGTCTCCCATACCTTTATTATACTTAAGCATGCACAATGGTTTAAAATTTTCTAAAATTATCCCTTTTTTTATTTGTCTTTTGCATGTATCTACCAAAACAGCATTTAAAATTTTTGTACTAAGCATACAAACATCTTTTTTATCTTTCCATTTCAACGTTAATAAACCACAACAGTAAACCATTTTGACTACTCTATATTTTAACTTGAGTGTAGCAAGCTCTTTTGGAATTTATTCTCTGGTTTATAGACATTTTAAGAGCATTCACGTCGTTTTTTTATTGAGTAGTGATAATTATGGCGATGAGTACCAGTTATCTACATACAACATGTAATATAACTTAGAACTAGTTACGCCACTACTATAATGACACTTAATGAAGCAGTTTTAATAATTTCTGGTATTTTATCCTTGATCAGAGATTTTGATTAATCAGTAACCTGATGATGAGTACAAAGTTTATAGTATTTTATGCAAATTGCGCTTTTATTGAGGGATAAAATGAATAGAATTCAATTATACAATGAACTTCATCAGTGATTAATCAACTGATTTATTTGAGGTACGCTGACCAGGGGACAGACAGTAGCAAATAATGACACTCAAAATGACAAAATAAAACTACTAAGCAGGTGGGAAGCGGAAACCGCTAACTTACCATGGCAGAGGGTGAGGAGGGGTCAGGGGGTTGGTTTTCAGAAAGACCCACCTTGATCATGGGATGTTGGTTACAGTACTGGATCAGAGTTGAGAGCCAGGGCGTTGGGACATCCGTATATTGGGGGTGGAGGTCAGCGTAGTAAGAGTTTTCTACTTCCTCATCAAGATAATGATGGGAAAGTGTTTCAACAAAAGCTGTGAGGAGAACTTCAGCTTCTTTGTGGGCTTCAGGAATTTGGGTGAAAAGGGAGATACTGTGACAGGTGATTTTGGCTGAGGGGTTGAATGAAGCAAGCGTTGAGACATTCATAACAGCAACTTCAGCATCATTGAATAGTTTTGAGATGTCACTGCAGGGAGATTCAGGGAAGTTGGGAAGAAGAAGAGGGTGGGCAGGCCATGCTGGAGCTGAGCCATTGACTGGGCCACCGCGGTGCATAGTTTTGGGCACTGAGGAGAGGCCACCGCAGCTAAGGCGAGCTGGTGGTCACTTTGGAAGGGGGCTGTATTGGGCAGAGGAGAGAAATGGTGGGGGGTAGGGGTTTCATCAAAGGTGGGAAGGAAAAATACTGCCCGACCATAATTACCTTGGCAGAGAGGTTGACCTGTATGCTTACTAATGAGGACATTACCTGATTCATCGGTCTCAGCCAATAGATCCCATGGATTTTGGTTCACAGGAATAGTGGCATTCAAATTCAGGTGGGTGGGATTGGGCGAATGGGTTGCTGCTTGGTTGCCAATGGTGGTCCAAGCATTGCTCTGATTGGCTGGGGTGGAGTTAGGTGGGAATGTGAGGCTGTAGGTTTTGGGGGGGGGGCTGATTTTCCATGTGGGCCCACTGAACAAGATTGGAGAGTGGGAGGGGGCAGCAAAGCTCCCCATACTGAACCTCCAGAGGGGGGCTCAGGCCAAAGCAGCGGACTTGGCCTGAGGGCACACTTTTTTTGCATGGTCGAGGACAAAGCAGTGGGAACAAATCTGCCTACCATTATCAACCCAAGCCCAAAAGAAATGATCAGGCGCTGCAGCCACACTAGCGCGAGGTGGGATTTGTTGGGCTATGGTAGGGTGGTGTGGTATGATGGTGGCTGTTGCATGAGGAGCAGCAAGGCGCTCTGCACCAGATGGAATGGCAAAGATAAGGTTGAGCAGAGTGCCATAAGCCATGAGCTCCGCGACCAACTGGTCATACAAAACCTGGGGTGGAAGGTGGGATGGGAGATTTGCAAAGGATACTACCAGTGTGGTGTCTGAAGGGAGGCGAGTACAGGTTGTGGGAATGGGGTTTTTTTATAAATTAGAGGAGTTTGTGCTACCGCTTCAGCATCCTCCTCAGATTGGAAACCAACGTCAAAGTAGCCCTTAAAAGGGCGGAAGTCTATAAAACCAGCTGGTGCAAAGGCTGCAGTGGCTAGGTCAATAATTGCCTTATCGGCATATGGGAACAAAGGCCCATAGTCCACTCTGAGGCAATAGCGAATGGTGGAGCGAGGGAGGGCGAGAGGATGGGGGTGAGCAGGGTGGACGCGCGCCAGGTGGAGCGTTAAGTCCCGTGGGGGGACAAAACGGCTGGAAGTAGTGGGTGGGCTGTTTGAGCCCATCCAAACGCACTTGCCCATGGGGCAGAAAATGCTAGGTGGGGGTGCACTGCTGCCCCACACTGGGGTGGCAGGCGGCGGAGCCAAGGACATCAAAGAATAGATTTGGGCAGATGGCTGTGGATAAATAAAACTTAAATTTTTAAAATCGCTCAAAAGTGACTTTGAGTGGTAAAAGAAAGTTTTGATTAATCAACTGATACTTCACTCTTTTAACTATAAAGATAATAGAATATTAGATTTGATTAAGTTACTATTTATTATCTTTAATATTTTATAATCTTTATTTTTTTATTATCTTTAAAGTGTATAAAACTTGAAATGTCAAAAAATTTATCCCATGGTATAGCTTTTGAAAAAACTAAAGTCTATAATACATTAACATCTTCATGTCTAGTGAAAAAATATCTTTTGGACAAATACATATGCACTGTTGATTTTTTTTCACTAGACATGAAGATGTTAATGTATTATAGACTTTATTTTTTCTGAATTTACAGGAAATAATTTTTGTTTTTTTAAGCCTTAATTACTATCATTTGTCTGGCTTACCTATTTGTTTCTACTATTATAATACCCTATTAATATTCAGTCAGGACTTAAATCAACACAGAAGAGGTGTAAGATTGTCTATTGGTCTAGGCAAGCACAAAGGATTGATGCCAGATGTTTTAGATTTCATATTAGCTAGATTTTATTTTTTCAATTTATTCCTCTTGCAATAGTCTACAAGAAGGTTCACTATTTCTGCACAATAAAAAGTTTTATATAACTTTGACGCCTTAGTTTTATTTTCAGTATCATCAGTATCATTTTCTAACCTGGTATTGTCTTCATCATCTTCGCTGAATAATTTGCTGTAAATAGATGAAGGATTATTACAAAATTCTTTATCAGATTGATCAAGTCATTTTTTTCAAGAACTGCTATCACTTCATAATATGCATCCTCTATTACTGATATTATGGGGCAGCTTATCACAAACAAGAGCAAAAAAAATTTATAATAATTTTATTATATGTTGTCAGTTGCCACTGATACTTGAGAGAAAATTAGTACATTGGCAGTCAAGCGGTATGGTGATCAATATCCCACTACTATATTTTATATAGAATACAGGTTTCAATAATTCATAATATCGGTGCATCAATGATATTTGAATCACTATATATTGTTACATGGACACCTCAGTTGGACATGCATAAGACTTATTGTCATGTAGTACTAAAAACTCTTCAAAAAACCAGAAGGGACAGATCAATCTAGCTAGATTAAATGATGAGTCAGACTTCTAAACTATCACTCTGAAAAACATGTGCATGATTAGTGTCATTAATCAATTTGTTACATCAGTTTATCCAAGCGCTGATTGCTACTTAAGATTGTTAGGTAAAAACGTTCAAAGAAAACTGGCCACTGAATGTGGTTGCTTTATCAGCCACAACAGTAGACACATAATACTCAGATTCGCCTCATCAAAATCAGATGAAAGAGAATGGATAGGATTCCTTGTAATTGAGGGGTTGCAGCCTCCAACAGTTGATTAAACTAGCACCTAAGAGTTCCTGTAATATTGAGGGCATTAAACGTGGCCATGGGTAGCTTTTACTTTGAAAGCACAAAAATCATGGATTTTAATATATATTTTGACAAATAAATACAACATTAAATTTTTTGGGATACATTTTTATTAGGCAAAATTGAAACAATAACCCAACACCCTACCATAGGTAGGCTGCTGGGTTTTATGCTAGTTGGGTGAGGAGGCAGCTAAGTTAAACTAAAATGGTGAGAAATGATTTCATTTCAGATTTTAATTAATAGTTTCTTTCTTGATTTACCCTTAATAGAATGGCCAATGGTTCCAAGTCATTTTTGCGCCGTTTTTCCAAATTCTGAATGTCTGAATTCATTTTCTTGAGTTCATAATTGAGGTTCAGGTTAAACCCCATTTTTGGCCTTTTTTTTAAAACTTTTTGCTTAATTTTAGCCTGCTAGGTAAGTTGTCCCCACTCAGTTTGACTTCTGGTTAAGTCCCTTGGTAGGTAAAGGAATCAGGAACCATGTGAAGAGCTACTTGTGAATTCTAAAATCTGCACAAAGTTAGCTAAATTCCTTATATGAAAATGTTCAGATTTTACACCTTATATAGGTTTGGGCTGAGGGGTGGATGGGAAAAAGGTACGTGGCAAACAGGGAGGGGCAGCCGCTGACCATCTCTCATCTAGGGTATGCCTAGGTCAGAGATCTGGATAAGAGGCAGGGCTTTGGGGTTTAAACGTTCTTGGTCCTAAAGAGGTGCATAACTCTGTCCATCCTGATAGCTGGAACAAAGGGGCTTAAATTATCCTTTCCTAAGAGGACAGGGTCTACTCTCCCTTCTGGAGCCTTGACCAAAGCATAGTCTTGCGTGTAATAGGGAGCTTAATGGCTGCAATATTTTCCTTCCAGGGAAGGGCAGATGAAGGTGCTTTGGTGTTAGCCTTGTGAAATTCAACAATCAAATCTTGAAAGTTTTTGCAATCTTTGGAAGGAACCCATATTCTTCAAAAAAATGTTTACCATTTCCATGATACTAAGCACTGCAAACTGCATTTGACTCTCTGAGAGGTTAATACTAGATCCACCTTAAACTTAAGTGCATCTTCACCCAAGTTGGGTTATACCTCCACATGCTTCTGTCCTTTAAACGGTGATAAAAAGGAGGCATGAAAATAGTCATTAATTCATCCAGTGGATGGTCAGTTCCATGTGGAAGGACCCATTGATCAGCACCTAAGATGGAGAAGGGGCGTGCCCACTTACATGCCAACTTACGGCATGACACTTTGTGGTACAAGTTTTATTGTCAACCATGACTAAATCACTTACTTGAAATTCTGGGGTTCATGGTGCTTTTTGACAGAAAATTGTTTGGCTTCACTAGTTGAACTGGTCAACCATTGTTGGACCTGGCAGTGAACCTTCTGAATTTTAAACAAATTCGTCTGCAGCTGTGATACTACTGCAGATTTTTGGCCCAAGGATGAAGGCGTATTGTAACACAAGTTAACATGCATAGGTGATGTCCCTGTGGGGATGTGTAAGAATTATTATATGAAAACTGAGCCAAAGGGAGATCTGTTGCCATTTCTTCTGGGAGATAGTAGCATAGCATCGAAGATAATGCTCTAAGGACTGATTGGTACGTTCAGTTTTTATTTAATTGTTGTGGTACGCTGATGATCAACAGGGCTTTATCTTCAGCATGTCACACAAAGCTCCCAAAGTCCTGATGTGAACTGAGGCCCTCTATCACTTATTACCTCTTGAGGTAAACCAAACAAAGAAAACACCTGATACACACACAGACGAGCCATCTCTTCCTCTGAGATAGTTGTCAAGCAGAGTATGAAAATGTAATATTTTGTGAAGGGATCCACCACCATGACCACGTCATACCCCTGGAACACTGGCAAACCCACAATTAAGTCCACCAAAATTGAGGTCCATGGCCCTTTCACCTGTTGGAGGGGGTTGAGGATCCCATTTCGCCCTGTTCATTAAGATTTAGAGCGGACTCATGTTAAACAGCCTTCAATCCACACAAAGACATCTTTTGTAAGGCCGTTCCAATCAAACCCGCGCTTTATTAGGTTAATGCATTACTTCATGACAGGGTGCCCCATAATGGGTGGATCATGATGTTCCCTTATGGTGTGGGAACGCAGAGCAGAAGGAACTATAGTTTTTCACGGAAATAAATACCCTAGTTTTTTGGGAATACATCTAGATAGGCCTTACCAGCATCAATCTTTTACATAATGTCAAAACCTTAGGCGTCAGCTGCTTGAAAATCCAAAACATCATCCAAGAGAGAACCCTCTTTAGTGGCGGGATTTTGTTTGTGAGTGCTTGGCTCTATTTCAGTTACAGACTCAGTAGCGGGGGTGGTGCTTTTGGGTTTGGCAACTTGGTGTTGGGTTTGGGTTTTGGAGCGGAGTATAGGGAGCTACCGTGGCAATGGCTGAAGGAGGAGGCTTCATGATTTTCTCAGGTGGGATGAATGTCACTAAATCATAAATTGCCAATAGAAACATGTTCCATTGCAGGGATTCAATTAAGGTTGTCTGGCAATATATGTGTGGAACATTTGACAAACTCATATTTGAAATTGAAACTCAGGCGTTCCTGATGAGTTTAGTTTGTTTGTGAGCCAGTTTCTGTGGCTTTGATAGTAAATGAGAGATTTGTGGTCAGTATGCACCACTAATATATGCTTGGAACTTTGTAGGATATACCACCAATGCATCATAGACCAAGAAACGGCAGTTAACTCTTTATCATATATATGGTACAAGAACGCTCAGTTATGTTAAACTTCCTTGAGAAGTAAGCTATGGGATGCTCCTTCCCCTTATGTTCTTATAACAAGATAGAGCCTACTGCAGTACCTGAGGCGTCTCATGCCACAATAAAAGGCTTGTCTTCATCAGCATGACGCAAAACAGGAGTAATGATGAGGACGTCTTCTATTGCATCAAAAGCTTTTTGGCACTCTGGGTCCAAACAAAAAGGGGTATTATTACCAGTGATGGTTGTAAGGAGGATGCAATATCAAAGATGGCTATTTAAAACTTCTTCAAAAAAATGACATAAACCAAAAGTTACGCAGCTGCTTTCATGTTGCAGGAGTAGGCTAAGAGCGAATGGCATTTAGCTTTGAAGGTGCTAATGCATAACCATCCTTCAGCACTAGAATACCAAGGGAAGGAACTTCATCATCATAAAATTCTCACTTAGACGCCTTTGCAACTAGTCTGGCTTTATGTATGTCTGCCACCACGGCCACCAATTTTTGCCATGTTTCTCAGTGTAAGGATAGTAAATTAAATTGTTTTTAACATATGCTATTGCGCAGGAGTACCTGAGATCCCCCTGTTACATATTTGGCGGAATTGTTGAGATAAGCCGTAAGGGATTTTGCACAGGGTTCAGCCCATTGAGCAATAGGACCAACGATATGATAATCATTGCCCTTAGAAACAACATAATAAACTAACTTAATAATATGGAGCACTTGCTCCCACTACACTTTTTTATTTAATATAATAAACACAGCGGATCCTTGCTATTTTGCTCACTCTAAACTATTATCAACCTACCCATCTTAATCAACTTCGTCTTGCAATATTGTAGAAACTTTGGATGATACCGCTTCCGTGGCTTAGTAATTTAATTCACCATTCCCATTGGTTCTATCAACTCTTCATTCATTACTTTCATGATCTCCTAATTTGAAGCAAAATCCTAACAACCCAATATCACCTCACCTCGAGGCGCTTTTATAATTATTACTCATATTAAACTCAGCGGATCCTATCCATTCCACCATAATGACTTAGGGCTGATCATCCAGTCATATCAGAATCGTGACATTACCCCCCCTTTAATTGAATGATAAGGCTCCTATTGCTTATATGCCTGGAGGAACTTCGCATGCACTCAGTTGATGATCTGACCACTAGTGGGGTCCTTGATAGTATATGCATCCATACCTGTCTTCTCAATAACTTTGAATAGCCCAATCCAGATACTGGTCAACTTGTGTTTCTGCCCAAGCCCATGTTAATCGTTGGATAGAACCATGTCTCTGTCTTTGAATTGTGCTAGGCCACTTCTCCATACATGATCAGCAGCCTGGTTTTTGCTTTTCTTGGCTAAGCTGAACAATTACGCTTCAGTCTGTAATTTAATCAGTGTATTTGTTAGGGTGGTCAAATAGTGTTGAAGATCCATTCCTCTGATTTCCTCTACTCAAGCATATAGAAGCGCAGGTCAGAGTGGGGTGCCATCCATAAAGCAATTGGAATGGGCTTTTCCCATGGCAGAATGGTAGCTAATGTTGTAGGCAAACACCGCGGTAGAAAGGAGGGTACTCCAATAAAAGGGCTATCCATAACCAACTTCCGTAGTATGTTCACCAGGGTCCCATTAGCCCGTTCAACCATCCCGTTGGACTTGGGGTGAAATGGGGTTGTTAGAATCCTGCGGATGGCCATCATTTCATTGAGCTTGGGAAGTATGTGAGAGGTAAAATAAGTACTGTTGTTGTAAGGATAAACTGCGGGCAGCTGAAATGCTGAATGATACATTCCTATACAAACATAGCTACAGTAACTGCCCCCAGATCCTGAGTGGCCCGCGCCTCAACCTACCTGGTCAAGTGGTCAATTGCCACCAGGATATACTTGGAACGGTTAGCTCCCATTAGCAGAGGGCCGATGACATCAAGGGAAACCATATGCCAAGCAAAGTGTGTCTTCACTAACTGGTATGAGGTCTTCCAGTGGAACGGCTTTTCCACTTGTCACTGGTGACAGGAGGAGATATTATCAAGCACATCA